>JAVANC010000018.1:23945080-24102580 GCA_033319125.1 Parnassius glacialis | reverse complement strand
TATACTGCCATTTAACTTAACAACTTTACTAAGTAAGTAACAGTGTTATAAGGTTCATCACTATTATATATTTTACAAGTCAAAAGTAACTACTTACATACGAGTACGTCAGCTGTACTGCACACAAAGGTTTTTTGTCCTGTGAGTAATCCAAAAGCTTTTTTCCCATTAGTCAAGAAAGTCATGACATCAATAATGATTTCGTATATTTATGCGAATACTACATACACATGGGTTAAAACTAATTTAACGGCTTTTAACGCGTTTAATGTTAACTTTTATAATTCCCGACGTTTCGTTACAAAACTTTTAAAAAAAGTTGAAGGTAGCCTTTCTTAACTATGACGTCGGGACGTCAAACACCACAGTTACCCCCTCCCCCCCCATAGGTGCTGGAAAGTATCCGAAACGTTGGGAATAAGAAAAGTTTAAATTAAACGCGTCAAAATCTGCAAGACTAGTATTTCTTCTAGATGGAATATAACAACGACAACTTTTAACAGTGGTAGAGCCAAACTGTAGTGTATGTGCCTCCACCCTACTAGTACTTAAGTTTATTAATCAGTATAATTAAAGAATTAGTCTCAGCAACACGTCTTCTCTTTCATTAACACCTGCCGACATTACAACGCGACAGCTTTTGCCGTCGCACGGATGGGCCGGTTCGAACCGGGGTGGTACCACGACATCACAGAAAACTATCGTGAAGTAGAGGTATACCTCTGCGTTTCGCTTGGTGAGTGCAGGTGGCCGGAGGCCGTTTTTACTGGAAATGAGGCATTCCATCTTAGTCCTCACGGGTGACAACGCATCTACATTTTGATTTGTAATAGAAGATAGATGTTGATGTCTATGGGCCGCAGCAACCACTGTGTGCTCGTTTGTCACCCTTATCCTATAAAAAAACTGACGGCGCTTCAACACGGCTTTATTGCACGCCTCATAACACGAAGCGTTATTAGGTAGTGTTTTACTCTCGACATGTCAAGGTCAAGCAATTTTGTGTTCTTAAAATGCCTCTATCATAACCATATTACACTTAGACGATAATATGAGTAGCCGCTTATTAAGGAAACACTCTAATTAATCCATCTTATATTTTTTCAAAAATCATTTTATATTACTACATTAAAAAAGAAAACGCTTTGTGCGATGACTCCCAAAAAAATTACATATCGAGACCGGGTTTTTTTTTATTAGCTTCATAATTACATCAACTGGTTCCCTATTTCATATCAATAGCCTGGTAAGCGTAGTTTTATTGCTATTAAAAATTTAAAGGCGCTTTCATATTTTTTAGCCCTTAATAGACAGTACAAACGTACCATACAGCTTATATCGATTTTATACGTTATGTAATCGATTTATTTTGATAAATTATTTTTTTCATCAAAATTAAATGAAACACTCATTAGGCGTGCTCTTTTGTATTTTCCAAACTATTTGTTTGTAACCTGTTTGGAACTCGCTTCTCTTCTATATTTATTACCGTAAAAAAATTATCAATAAAGTGAGAAGTGCCAACTTTTTCGTATAATATTAAAAAGCACAGTATTAGAAGAATATATTTCAGTTAAAAATATTCCACAACATCCGTCGCTGCTCAATTATTACATCAAGCCGTTCTTGGCTCGGTGTATATTAGAAAAAGTTGCCCTTTAACACGAACTGAAGCAATTACTCAATAAGGCGGATAAATCCAATGACCTTGAACTTCCAAATTATTATTAATGGTTATGGTTTAGGCGTTTATTTTAGAATAATTAAATAGCTTTTTATCGCTATTATTTTTGTGTATCTCGTTTGAAACTATTGACCGTCAATATATTGGACCAACTCGAAATACCATTGCATCGACCCATTATTTAATTCAGTATAAAACCAGGGACAAACGTTATTACCACCATATGTAATTAATTCTCAAATTGAAATATTCCCGCATTTTAAAGTTACTCATATTGTCAAATCGGATTTACTCTAAACCCTTCATTCATTCATTCGCAACCGGCAATCTCCGTTTTTACCCGCACGCACAATGTCAGTATTACGCCACAGTTTAAAGAATTATACCATAGATAATATACTATATAGGCGGTTCATTTTATTGAAATATGTACGAAATAATAATTTCGTACATATTTCAATAAAATTAAAAGGAAATGATTCTATTACTAACTAATTTGATTACCTAATACTTTATTTAGTTTGTGTTAGATGAGCATGGTTTAAATTTCTTCGTTTAGTTTTATAGAATAATTCTAGATATATACCGCTGTATTCTAAAACTTCGATACCATGATTCAGGCTTCGGTATAAATAATGAATACCAGCAGTAGCGCCATCTTATAATAAAATGTGTAAAAATATTGGGGAAAATAGTACTTTCGATGACTATGAGATATATGTGAGGCAATAGTATTAACGTAAAAGCAAGCTACTGAGGACTTTCACACCCCTGAATTATACTCTGTCTCCCCTCGCTCTTTACAACGCAACTTTTATCTTTTTAAATTACCAAAAACTTAAAATAACGGCCGTGAAATGTGCAATACAACACTGAATGCATCGCACGAGATTCGTCGCTGGGCGTCGCTAGGTTAGTACGTGCTCCATTTCCCATATTATGCCGGTTGCCAATTCAAAATTTAAATCCATGATAATCCGCAAATACTGTCCACAAATTTTTAAATAAGGTAATTTTATTTTATACAGCTTCTTGAGATCTAGTATAACAATTTATGCATGGTTATACAATCAACAATTTCTACAGAGCATGGACAAGTTCACCATTTCGCTACACTGCTCAACGACCTGTCCAAAATTACAGGAGCATAACTAGAAGTTCTCCGTCAACCACCATACATTCCAACCTTACTGCTACTGACTTTCGTCTTTGATGGTATTCGAATAAACAGTCTTTAATTTTTTTTATATAGAATTAGGGTGACAAACGAGCATACAGTCCACCTGATGGTAAGTGGTTGCTATGACACATAGACATCTACATCTATCCTCGTTTGCGAATTAAAATGCAGATGCGTTGTCAGCCGTGAGGACTAAGAATGCCTTTTTTCCAATAAGATAGGTCTCCGGTTCTCTACACGCACCATACGAAACACAGCAGTGTCAAGCTGCTATTTTACGCTGGTATTCTGTGAGAGTGTGGTCCTTCCCCGGTCGAGCCGACCCATTCGTGCTACAACTATACTATTAATATAGCTGCAGCATGGCTCTACCACGTAAATATATATATATATATATATATATATATATATATATAAATATAAATATTTTCTATACTCTATGTCTTAGCACCGATTTCCGAAGCTATTTGTGGACATTATTTTATTATATTTAGTTACTTGAAGTCGACTTTACACTTTACAAAAAGTTTAATATAACAATTAATTATTAATATATTCATCATCATCATCATTACAGCCCTTCACAAGTCCACTGCTGAACATAGGCCTCCCCCAAAGAATGCCACAAAGCACGGTCCTGAGCCACCTGCATCCATCGACTTCCTGCATGTCTTACCAGGTCGTCACTCCATCTCGTGGGGGGACGCCCTACACTTCGCCTACCGGTACGAGGCTGCCACTCGAGAACCTTTCTTCCCCATCGGTTGTCGGTTCTTCGAGCTATATGGCCGGCCCACTGCCACTTCAGCTTACTAATCCGTTGGGCTATGTCGGTTACTCTGGTTCTACTGCGGATAACCTCATTCCTAAGTTTATCACGCAGAGAAACTCCGAGCATAGCCCTCTCCATAGCTCGCTGAGCGACCTTGAGCTTCCTCATACGGCCAGCAGTGAAGGACCAAGTCTCAGATCCGTAAGTCATCACTGGCAACACGCACTGGTTGTACAATTTCGTTTTAAGGTTTTGAGGTATGTCTGACGAGAAGATGTGTCGTAGCTTCCCGAACGCTGCCCAGCCGAGTTGAATCCGTCGATTGACCTCTCGGTCGAAGTTGGACTTACCTAGTCGGACTATTTGTCCCAGGTAAACATACTCGTCAACAACTTCGAGCTTAGTGCTCCCAACAACTACCGGCATAGGTGTGACATGGACATTAAACATAATCTTTGTTTTGTCCATGTTCATCTTAAGACCTATCCGTTGGGAGACACTATTGAGGTCATTGAGCATAGTGCTTAGGTCCTCCAGCGATTCTGCCATAAGGACTATATCGTCGGCAAATCGAAGGTGAGTGATGTATTCGCCATTGATGTTAATTCCGTATCCTTTCCAGTCCAGAAGCTTGAAAACGTCTTCCAATGCAGCGGTGAAGAGTTTCGGGGATATAACATCACCCTGTCTTACACCTCTCTGCAATTGGATAGGTTTCGTACTCTGGTTCTGTACTCGGATAGCCATCGTAGCTCTGCTGTACAAACACTTCAGCACTTCGATATACCGACAGTCAACTTGGCATCGCTGAAGGGACTGCAGCACCGCCCAAATTTCGACGGAATCAAAGGCTTTCTCATAGTCCACATACGCCAGACACAGTGGTAAATTGTACTCTTCGGACTTCTGTACAATTTGCCGAAGGGTATGTATGTGGTGGTGTTCAACAGATTTGACAGCATACAGGCAACTGAACAGGCAGATCTCCAAATGCATGCGGCGGGACTTGCGCAACTTCAATACAGCTCGTATTGAAGAAGCGATCGAGCGGAACCAAGGCTCCAAAGTCTTTGCCAGAGATCTGTCTGCCAGAAAGAGCCAACTGTCAAAGCTGAAGACCGAATGTGGCAGCATCGTTTCCGGGGCACCTGAGATTTTGAGTGAGATTGAGAGGTTCTATGGGCAGCTGTACACGTCATCGTTGGAGCCACACGCAAGTGTGAGTAACGATCCAAGAGCGAGTCTTATTCGACACTATTCCGAAGATATCCCGGACGTCAGTCTGAGCGAGATTAGAATGGCTCTCCAACACCTTAAAAACGGCAAGGCCCCAGGTGAGGATGGAATTACAGCGGAGCTTCTGAAAGCGGGTGGAAGACCGGTACTTGAAGTCCTTCAGAAGCTCTTTAATTCCGTCCTCCATGGTGGCATTACACCGGAGGCGTGGAGCAGAAGTGCGGTGGTCTTGTTCTTCAAGAAAGGCGACAACGCTCTCTTGAAGAACTACAGACCGATTTCCCTTCTGAGCCGCGTCTACGTGCTGTTTTCGAGAGTCATTACGAATCGTCTCACGCGCAGACTTGACGACTTCCAGCCTCCCGAACAAGCCGGTTTCCGAAAGGGCTTTAGCACCATAGACCACATTAATATATTATTTTCATATAAATATTATTTGATGTTCTTATAAAACATCAAAGAACTTACCGCTAGTATCCCATAACAATTTAATACAAATAAAAACCACATACATGTTGTTTTAGTAAACATTTTATGTTATCAACCCATTAAAATACAAGTAGTGTAAATAAGGGTAAGTAAATGTATTCTTTGAGCCTGTAGTTATATATTTATAAGATACATACCATTCTGAAAATCCGTTTGAGTGTATTTTCACAAAACATTAATAATCTCGGTATCTTAGGGGACAACTATCAAATAACTTTTAATACTATAAGTATTTATTTTCAAAAGTCTAAAAACAACAAAAGCATACACTCGGTATTTGCCATAGTTGCCACGGTTAACTTTCACATTGAATGAAACTATGTTTACGGATTTTATCGCGTTTAATTTACTTATTTTTTTTTTACTTTACACCAATCCATGGCTACGGGGATCACTGAGATGGTCACTGACAAGATTGGCTACATCTTGAGCGTGCTTCCATTAAAATATACTTCAAGCTGCCGAAGAAGATTAGTCAGTTTTTACCATCAGTCAAGTGTAATGTCCCTCTGCAAGATGCAGGAGTGTAGAAGCTTGATTGTGAATGTGGTTTCTCATATATAAAAAAAAAAAACTCGCGTTAAAGAACACATAGCTGATGTGAAGAATCGACACTCCGGGAACTCTGCAGTCTGTGAACATGTACAGGGTCGCTCACGTCAATACTTTAGATTTCATAGACCACAAATCCTCGCTAAAAACACCGATTCCTTCCAAAAATGATTTGCGAGGCTATTGACATAAAAACATCCTTATCTCAATAGAGAAGATGGCTGGGTGCTACCATCTGCTTTGGATCCCATAATTAATAAAATTAAATCCCAACCCAAGCATACAACTGCAAACCTTCAAGATACTAAGTTCATACTGAGTAGGACAAAAATTCATAATTTTTAATCTGGAAGTAGCCATGGTTAACTACAGTAAAACTCGGTTAATACGATCACGTTTAATACGATTTCCCGCATAATACGCCATTTCATAGCAGTCCCTGCAACTTAAAGAATGTTTTCATACATTTTTAACACGCTTAATACGATTTGTCATCCCGTCTAATACGCCATCTGTGCAACACCCGAGCCGAGTCGAGTAGCCCGCATAATTCTCTCCATTGATAACTACACCCTAAAGATGTTGAGCTAAAGAACATCAAGCTTGTTTTCTTACCTCCGAATGCGACAAGCAAGTCGCAACCGATGGATCAGATTATAAAAGTCCTTAAAAAAGGCTACAGAACACGATTGATACATCGCTATCTTAAAGTAATGCTAGACGCTGACAGCAAACGACCCTTGACTGTGCATGATGCCAACCTAAACATTGCAGCGTCATGGTAAACAATTGAGCCTGAAACCATACACAACTGTTTCAATAAAGCAAGTTTCCAAAATAAGAAAGCTAACGTCGTGTTGGAAAAAGGACTCGCGATACTGCAGGGTTTTCCTGGATATTTTTCCATTGATGACAGTGCTCCACACCCTATGAAACCCGTTCAATCGAAGATCTTATTGAAGATGTGGATAATACCCAAAAATAAGCCCTAAGTGATGACGATGAAGATGAAGGAGAGTCGATTCCGATTTTATCAAACGCAGAGGCATTATTAGCAGTTAACGATTTAATCTATGCTATATGCTATTTAGGCATTATCTATCCTCTTTTGAGGACAGTGAAGACGTACTGCAAAAGTTATGTTGAAAGCCTTATCCATTAGTGATGCATCAAAATCTCTTGGTCAAACAAAATAAATGATTACTTAAAGTAATGTCATTACGAATAATAACTACATTACTTTAAGTAATCATTTACTATGATGTAACGTATTTAAATACATATACATATGTATAATATGTCTTCTTTCAAATGTATAATTCAATACCTACACTTACACTTTCCCTTTCCCGCATAATACGCTTTCCCGCTTAAGTCGCGATTTTGGCTGGGTCCCTTCAAAATGGTTTTAAGCGGGTTTTACTGTATAACATTGGGACGTCATACACTTCAGTCCCCCCGTGACCATGGGTGCTGTCAACTACTCGAAACGTCGCGAATATAAAATAAGTTACTATACGCGATAAAATCCGTAAAACTAGTTTTATTTTAAAGCATCTGAATTGTACCTAAGTTAATTTATATAATTATTGTTTATTGTTTTGCACATCCGACATGGATAAACTGTTGATACTAGTTTAAAAATTGTAACAAATACTTGTACACAGTTAAACAATCAATTAAAACAAAACAAAAAATCTATTCTATTCTAATCTATTATATTTTACCATGATAATCAGCAAATCCTTCAGAAATGGGATTTTCAAAAAATCCAATTACGGCCATCATCCATGACCTTTCATTTTCAGATAACCTTTACGACACAAGGCGGATCAGTTTATTTTCTACCTTATTAAAAAGATTACCCCGGTTTTATTTACGAAGTTACCGTCAGTCTCGTTTTGAAGACGAAATTGGATAAATAATTTATTCAGCTCCAGGGTATTGTGTATAGGAAATATTGTACTTTCCTTTTTTTGAAGCTAGTGTTCGCAACTATTTATCGTAAGAACAATTAGAAAAAAATTGTGGCATGAAATCGCGTTTCGTTTTTGTTAATTTTATTTTATTATAATATAAATAGTATGAAATGATAATAAAAAGCGCTACTCCTTTCAAACTATTTTTAACTTGTCATTTTCTTATCGTCTCCGAGAAACCTTACGCAGTATGATTGCAATGAAATGGGAACACATAGAATAATTGCCTTAGTCAACGATACCTAGGTATACAAATTATAGCAAGCAATTCTCGCGGCACTCCAACTTCTAGAAGCCAAATATTTCCTTTTTTCATGTTTCCTTTAATTAATGACATTTTTAATCTTCTAATTTTATAACAAAACAATTTACAGATTTGCACCAAATTTAAATAGGTTATTGATTACCCACTCATAAAGTAATATTTCTATTAAACGTTTCAAATGCTTGTACCTATTATTACAAGAGATTTTATTTTCTTAAGTCGAATAAAATAAACTTTACAATTTTTTTTATATTTAATAAATTATCTAGATACCAATTTTTAATTCATTACAGCCATTAAAAGTCCACTGCTGAACATAGACTCGGTATTTGAATAGTAATATTTGCATTTTGAATAGTAATAGAGGATAGATGTAGATGTCTATGGGCCGCAGCAACCACTTACCATCAGGTGGACTGTATGCTCGTTTGTCACCCTTATCCTATTAAAAAAAATTGCCATAGTTGCCACGCTTAATTTTCTCTGACATATGGCAATACAGCAGGCACTCGCTCGATTGTGGCCGGCTTCACTCGTTCACTGTGACGTAGGCGCGGGACCCGAAGTTTATTGTCGTGCAAAACTTGCTTGACGTGTTGGAACTCGGCGGCCAGGTGTTTACTGTCACAAATCCCTCGTGCTCTCTGAAACAAAGATTTACCCAAGTAGCTAACTGTGAAGGATGGTAATGAGAATCACCGTTTAAATATCTATCTTTATGGGTCTTTTTTCTATACACAGTGTGGGTCAAGGTGTTATCAGGATTGCGAATTACTAACAGATCTAGAACAGCTAAAGAATTGTTTGAATTTTAGAATTTATGGAGTTAAGATGGTCTAAAAATGCAGTTACTTTAGTTAAAGCCCTGCTTACTTCTAACGTAAATCCAAGTTTTCAACAGCATGTGAACAGAGATTGCATATCAAAACTGACCATAATTTCATTGTCTGCCAAATGTAGGTCTTTAATCTCGCCGACAAAATGGTAGGAATTCTTTGTGTGTGATCTTGTATGTCCCCTGAGCGGTAAGAGTATTTTCGCTAAGTTTTGAGCCAATCTGTATGTTGGTGAATTGATTTGACTCCCTATGGGACGTAATGAAGCATTGGGCTTGTGTATTTTTGGTAACCCATAAAACTTCGGTGGTTTTGCACACGTAGATATTATCGATTTTATGTCCAGATTTAATTATTCGGAGTGTTTCTTATAATTAATATACGCGATAAAATCCGTCAAACTAGTTTTATTTAAATGTGTAGTGTTCACGTAAATATAAGAAATCATTACAATTTAGATGCATTTCACAAAATGCACAAAGCGCTGATAAGACAAATTATTTCGAATCAAAGAACTCCCTCATATTATAAATAACCTTTTGGATAAGTCATTTCTTTAATCCTGTTTTAAAAAAAATTCTTACATGCTTTTTTATGTCTACAGGTAAATGATTGTATGTAAATTACGTGGTAGACTCAGATTGTATTTATATTTAGTTCCAATTATTGTTTTTGAAGACGATATTAAATCAAAATACTCCCTTTAATTTTTTATAAAAAGGCATAACTCTAGAATATAGATATTTGTTAGAGTGAGAAAGCTAGAGTGAGAGAATTTTTAAATATGATTCTCAAAGAGTCAATGGTCTGCAAATTATATATTATCCGTAGACATTTGTTTGTAAAACAAAAGTCGATTGAATATCTGTTGAGTTACGCCAATATGTAACTACATATGTTAACAATGGATCTACATAACCAAAATAAGCCGACTTGGCGGGATTAATGGATGAAAGAACAATGCCCATTTTTCACCTGACAATGTATAGAAATGAAATAAATCTTAAAATTCAGCTAATTGAATTGTAAATTAATTACGCTTACCACAATGTTAAAAGAAACGCAGGAAAAAAATATTTTTACATATTTCTATAAGCTTATTCCACGTCAAGGGTAAACGTAATTTTGAACGCATCTCAACTACCCTTTTTCTAGGTCGTTCCATTTTATACACTGCTACTTTACTTTATTTAACTCTGTTTCTGAGTTTTATACATTATTTTATGTTTCATTTAATCAGTAAGTATTTATTTATTTGTATTTGTATAGTACATATTAATATAAAATAATATAGTAATAAAATAAATTAATCAATCAGAATGAAACGGATTTTTTTTTGACATTTGACAGTTCTGCAATTTGCATCGGCGCAGTTTTTCGTTGTTGTGTTTGCATCACGTTGTGTACTGTGCCATTTTGTTTATGTTACTTCTTTTTACAACCCTGTATGGTATTAAGAAAATATTTCTGCTCCAGCAGAATTTCTGGATGACGTAGTGATGAGAGAATTAAGTGAAAATGTTGATAATTAATAAACCATGCCACTTTACCATAGTGTTTTATTTGTTTATCCCATTTTGTTCATCGGGTATTTATGTAAGTATGTACCATAGGCCAATGAAATGTGTTTGGTTGATAAGTGATCATTTTGACAATACAAAATGAACTAAATGTAGTTAGCTAGTTAGTAAGTATTTATGTAAGCTGAAGAAATAGCAGATAGAGCTAGACACTCAATTTATGTTGACAATCATCGAAAGTAAGTGGTGACTTAGGGGCAGTTGGTTTTAAGAAATTCACAAAGTAAAAAAGACGTTTTAGACCATAACTAGATAAGTATTGCTGTCTTAACTTCGAGCGTTAATAATAAGTTATAGCACATTTATTTCTTTATTACCTCTGGTTACGGCAAATCCTAACCTAAAAAGTGACATTGGTATTTTTTGGGATTCGTAGCGTTTAAATCGTAAAAATGACTATATGACATTATTTTCTAAGCTTATATGTAGTTTTTCTACTATACTTTATAATTATACATCAACTTTCACTATCAGGTTTTTAAATGTATGGGAAGTGGGCATGATTCTTTCAACTAGAAGTGAGAGAGCATAACAATCGCTATATATTTTTTATTTATCTTCTCAATATGGTTTTTCCAATTTAAATTTTGGACAATTGTCACAGCAAGAAAGTTTATGTGGTATATACTTTCGTTTTTTTTTTATTACCTTCGATTACATTCAGTGCAAGAAGTTTGTTTTTATAGTTTCTAATTGTATACGTTTTGTCTTTTCTAGATTTACTTTTAGATTTATTACTTTCAGCCAACACAGTACCGGTACTTAATGTGGTGTTAATCTCTTTATTAAAATCATTCTCATTAAGACTTTTATTAGAAAGGAAAATTGTTGCATGTCAGCGTAGATCATGCATTGATGCTTGATTGTATTGGGAACTCGTTAATGTAGATTAAAAACAGTATAAGCCCTAATATGTTCCCTTATGGCACACCTAATAGAACATTATCAAAGGATGATTGGACGACATCTATTTTTTTTGTTCTTTCTTTCTTCCTCTTTGTGCTTTCTTCAAATCATCTTGAAAAATACCCGTCTCTAGCATAAGATTTGCAATGTCGTCAAAGTCACAACTAATTCTATTTTTGAATTTTTTAACTATATTACTGTTTCAACACTGTCTGTAAGATAAAGCAATATAGAATTTGGATTATTATTAGTTATAGTTTTATAATTATTACTATTATTATAATACATCTACATATATATTATAATTCTGCGTTATATAAAATTGGTTGAATAATTTGACCATTTTTTCAGATGATTTTACTATGTTGTTATTGTTAATGATATAATCGATTTTTGTTTTTAAATCATTTGTAGGCTTTTTTATGCTGTTTTATGATAGTCCAAGTTTTGTTGAATTTTTACTATTTCTTATGTCATTTATGTTATTATGTTTTTTAGCTACTTTTGTTACATGCTTCATAACTTTGCAGTATTTATTATATATTTATTAAGTTCATAACACGAAGTGTTATTTTTTTTATAGGATAGGGTAGCAAACGAGCACACAGCCCACGTGATGGTAAGTGGCTGCTGTGACCCATAGACATCTACATTTATCGTCGTTTGCGAATCAAAATTGAGATGCTTTGTCACCCGTGAGGACTAAGTTGGAATGTTTCTTTTCCAGTAAAAAGGGTATCCGGTTATAGATGTGTTCTTCTCTCGAAACGTGAAGGTCAAGCAATTTTGTGTTTTTAAAAAGCTTCTATCATAACCATATTGCACTTATACGATTTTACTAGCCTTATATCAAAAAAACACTCCTATATTTACACTACTACATTAATTCGTCCTATATTTCTTGAAAAATCATTTTATACCGGGTGTTTGTGAAACGCTCCCGAAAACGAAGACAAATGATAGTAGGTACTACACCTTAGCACATGGGTAACAAATAAATTTGATCTCGAAGCAAAAAAAAATCATCTTTTCACAACGTTTTATTAACTTTATTCACGCACCATCATGAGAGTACAGCTAAATGAAACGATAATTTCATTAAAAAAAATCATGAAAATACTTTAACAAAAAACCAGCAGTGAAACTTAACAATAACATCAGCTGGCAATAGGGTCAATATCCTCGCGGGCGCTGAACTGTTATAGGTCCCGTCACATAAAAACGCTGGCCTTGAACCTGGACACTGAGCGATTTATCGATCAAATTGGTGTTAAGAAGTTTCATTTTTCATTTCTTATACAAAATCAAAAATAACGATGAAATAGTATTTATAATTGTGTGAGTACTGAGTACCCAATTAGGTACGCCATACGTTTATTAATTTCAATAATTTTTTGTAGTAAAGAACTGCTTGTTGCGTCAGGGTACAATTGATTGTGTAATTGTATTAAAAATTACAACTGTAGCCGGTGGAAGGAAAAGGAGAGATCTCCCGCCGGGCAAGGTTTTCTGCCCGGAAAGCGACCAACGCTCCCCGGGAAGAACACCTTGCCCGGCGGGACCTGTATTAAACATTTCCCCGGGTATTCTGAGCGTTTCGCCATATAATAATTCGGCGGATGTTGCTTCGAGGTCTTCTTTGTGGGCGAACCGTATACCCAATAAGAGGATGCCTGTCGAAAAGCCTTGCACCCAGCTTACAGAGGCCCATATAAAGTCTTAGAGAGAGGTAACAAGACATACGCAATTTTAATAAAGGGCAAGAAGATAACTGTTACCATAGATAGGTTGAAGCCGACTTACATACTCAAAGACACGACGGTTACTGAGCAAACAGCGCCTACAACGTTATTAACGCGAAAGTGTGAAAATTCACCTCCGGATAAAACACCACCAGATAATGTAATAAAATGTACAAAATCAGGAAGGAGAGTAAAATTCCCTGAGTTTTATTGGAGGCATATCTAACCTGGAACAACGCGCCGCAGCGAGTGAGCGTACAGGTACTCTTCAAACATATGGCATGACTAGGGTTGCCAATTGTTCGGCTTTAGCCGGATATGTTTGGCTTTTTCGGGTTGTGTCTGGCCAAATTATTATGTGTCCGGCGTGTCCGGCTTTTGTCAGGCTTTTTGTTAGTGTAACGCGTTGCACACATCGCTTGCAGAATAAATAAATAAGTAACGTATACACTTGAAACTGTGCTGTGATTGATTAATAAACATTAACGTATGTAACGGAGTATTTTTGTTTTTTTTCTCGGGGGGTTGGAGTTGGTGAGTTTTTTGGCTGCATGGCCTCAGAAAGGTATGTTTGGCTTTCTAAAAATTACTGTCCGGCCTTTAGGGAAAAAAGTTCGGCTTTTTGAAGCGCTGAGTCCGGCTTTTTCATTTTAGTAGATGGCATCCCTAGGCACGACCATATCTAGGTCAAGCAGCCACGCCTCAATCGACTTGCGCGTGAACGGGTTTCCCCCGCCAGTCCGCAGCTGCTTCCGACATAGAATGCATGCCACTCTCGCGCTTTTCCGGGCTATCGTATTCATTAATGTAATTATTGTAGTCGCGAGGTACATATCGAGTTGTGTATAAGTTCTATTGTTTGTGTTCAATTGTGTGTGTACACTATCCGCCTTCTTAAATGTTTTGTGTACTTGTGGATAATAAACGTTTTGTGCGTTATATGTGGCGACTTTTATTGACACTAAACACCCACACAACCATAACTTTTAAATCCATATGAAGACTAGTCGTAGGGCTAAAACTTATAAATAATAAACGGTGACGATGTCTTAACATACAAAACGCTTTAACGGTGTGTGTAAGGTTCCAGTGCTTCAAGGACTTTACATTGTGCGCATTTGTTTGAGCGTGTTTAATTAATAATTTTAGTTTTTGAGACAGTTCCGTGTTGACTATCAAAAGCGACAGTTCAATTGTTTTGTTTATTAAATTATTGTCATTATTACTTGTTATTTATTACTTTATGATATTATTCTTGTTGTTACGTTTTAAGTTTCTTGTTTTGTTTTTATAATACCTAAAGCCGCGTCTCCACCAAAGTTTTGTTGTCAACACAACATTTACCAACAAAACTTGTTTCGATTTTCGGCGGCAACAGCAAAGGAATACGCTTGTTGCCAACATTTGTTCCCTCGGTGGTGACGCTTGTTGACAGAAACATTTGTTGGCAAATGTTATGTTGACAACAAAACTTTGGTGGAGACGCGCCATAACGCGTACGTTTATAGTGCTCGTGAATACGACAACATGTTAATGTGCCTTGGAGAAGCTCGCAGGAATGCTTCGCATGCATTGCGAATTTACCGAGAGAAATTCCTGACCGCTCGACATCCAGCTGACTCTCGTCTGATAACAGCAGCATTTCAGCGAGTGCTGGAAAATCGGCCCATTGCTCTGGTAGCGGCAGGAGGTGGAAGTCAAGTGGCTGTTCACTCAGAGGAGCGCATTTTAGATGTCGTTCGCCGGAATCCGAACCTAGGTACACGAAGTATCGCTAAATTGTTAAGGCGTCGGGATGGAACAAGTGTGTTATACTGTACAGTTCACAAAGTGTTAAAGTGTAGCCGAATGCGCCCATACAAAGTGTACAAAGTGCAAGCTTTTGTTCCCGGCAATCACGACCACCGGCGAGTTTTCTACCGTTGGCTATTAGACCAGCAACAACGTGTGCCTGGTTTCATTGAGCACGTCACCACGGAGGATTTAGAGCGGTAAGCTGTTCCATACCTTATTTTTTTTAAGTAACTTAGTACTGAACTGATCTGAATAGGTACATAACTGAATACATCGAATAATAAACATACCTACACGATGAATAAAAATGCATGACTCTAACCTTGGTTACATTTCATTTAAGTATTTTTTTCATTAGTGGGGAATCGAAAAAGTTATTTAGGTTATTTAACCTGTGAATTCGAATTAAAGTGGTTACGTGGAGACAAGCACAGTGGCGAAATAGTAGGTTAAGTAGATAAGTTAGGTATTTAGACAAGTGTTGTAAATTATTAGGTATTGTGATATGGCCCATTATGGCGCGCGGCCCGCTGCTAGTGTCACTAATTATATAATGTGCGCGCGAATCCTGCGTTCGCGCGCACATTGACCCCTTGTCAGCTGATTGTAATTCAGTAATTCCACTGCTGTTTTTATGTTTAAGTATTTTCATGATTTTTTAATGAAATTATCGCTTCATTAAGCTGTACTAACATGATAGAGAATGAATATTGCTAATAAAACGTTGTGAAAAGATGTTTTTTATTTTCATCAGGATCGATTTTATATTTCACCCATCATCAAAGGTATAGTTGGTACTGTCGTTTGTCTTCGTTTTCGGGAGCGTTTCAAAAATACCCTGTATTGTTACTTTGAAAAAAAGGGTTAGAAAAAAATTTTACGTGGACGTCCGGATGTTAATTTTGTATGTGGTCACGATAACTCCCAAAAAAATTAACGTATCGAGTCCAGGTTTTTATTACCTTCAGACCTGTCAGCCACTCACCCAGATGACAAAGGATCATAATCGACTGCCCCATACACTTCCCGAGGAAGTCTAACTGTGCAGTCAACCTTGTAACCTTGCTTGAGGACACTCTTTAGCCATGTATATGGGGCACCTAGTCGAATGCCTTTCTGTAGACTATCCAGGCGGCGGAGAAGTAGTATAGAATATAATACAATAGAACGATTTTTATTCAATTTAGATTAGTACATAATACTTATTGAAAGTCATTTTTTATTTACCACTGGTTCGAAAAATACCTCTGTCCTAGGATAAACCAGCAAGAAATGTAACGGGACTTTTTTGAAACATATTTTAGTTTACAATAATTTTGTTTTTAAATGAATTTTAATAGAATCAGCATGATGGCGATCAACTCATTCCCAGGGGTTATTTTCATTTATGTATTTTTGGTATTATAATAATCGTTTCTGTATAATTTTTCTTTAATAAAACATTTAAATTTGTTTATTGACAAATTTTGTACATTTTCTGGAATTTTGTTATAAAAGCGTTTTACATTGCCCCATAGATGAATTACTAATTCTGTGGTGTCCGGTAACTGGTATTACAAGATTATATTTGTTACTAGTATTTAAAGTATGAACATCTTTATTCCTATCAACCCTATTTATGTGTTCATGTACATACATTACATTTTCATAAATATATTGTGATGCCGAAGTTAATATGTTATTTTTTAAGTTTTTCTCTAAGAGACTATTTACAATTTATGTTATAAATGACCCAAACGCAAACAAAACAAATATGGCTTCAATGTCAGCCGCATTACACCATAGCAAAATTCCATAAGATATCACGCTATGAAAGTAACTAAAATAAACTAAACTAGCTGTCTCTACATTGTTGAGGCTCTAATCTTTCTTACAGCATTTGCTGCAGAACTAAGTCTGCCTGGTAATAAGATATATTTATTAGTAATATGGTGGCCGCATTGAAGCTTCGCGTCAATAGTAATACCAATAAAAACAGTGGTATATAAAATATGGTATATTTAAAAAAATTGTATATTTATTATATTTTGTCTCATTCTATTATGTATTGGTGTACCTAAAAGAATATATTGATTGATTGGTATCCACAAGACTCAACTCCTTCCTATTTAGGAGCACATTGGTATTTCAATGTTTAACATTAGGTATTGTAAATGTAATAAATTTTGTCTTATTGCCGTTTAAGAGCAAATTGTTGGCGTTAAACCAAGGTACTAATTTCATTTACATTGTCAAAATTAGTTGACTGTTGTTTTAGTGTGAAAATTAAAGAGATATCATCAGTAAATAATACTATATTACAATTGTCCCCTACAAGATAAGGTGAGTCACTAATAGCACGGCTTCCGGTAAGTACTTGTAATACTAATAATAAGTACTTGTCATTTCCGGTTCACCAGACCGTATTTCAGAGCGACCTCCTGGTGTCTACACCTGCACAGGCACAACCTAGTAGCCGAAATTCTAATTTTGGCTACTAGGTTGTGCCTGTGCAAGTATTCAGAGTTAGAAAGCGCCGAAGAACAGGAGATGACATGTCTAAGTGATTCACCGGGACGGCGACAAGCTCAACAAATGTCAACGGTGCTATCTCTCAAGATATATGTCCGATATTTGTTGATCTTAATAACCTGGTTTCCTGTTGCACAGGCGAACCCCTCGATTTCTCCGAAGAGATCACCAAAGCGTGACACTTGGGGGGCAACTGTATCTACAAAACGCTCATGTAGAGCCTTGTCAAACCTCTCGTAGAGCTCCTTCTCCTTCCATACGGTCTCCCGGTCGGAAATGCTTTGTACTGTCGGGTCTTGCCATTGCTCGTTGACTATGGATAGAGGGGTAAGCCCTTTCTCTCACAAAATGATGTCAGTCTAGAATGGACCATCCGATCATGCCAATAGGTAATTACGAAGGCTGCACACTTCGCGATTATGCAAGGTGAGAGCGCTTAAAAAGCCGCGCCCACCATGTTTCCGTGGCAAGTACAGCCTCATTACTGACGATCTCGGGTGATGCATCCTTTGGGACACTATAACAGTGATGAATTTTCTATCTAAGGTGTTAAGTTCTGTCTGAGCCCACCTGAGTATGCCAAAGGTATGTATATATGAGAACGGGCATGATCCAACAGTTATGTGCGCCTGACTTACTCACGCCTGACAAGGCTGTTAAGCACTTTTGTCAAGCGTACAAAAAACAGATCGCAATCCGATTGTTTCATATCCGCCTCACCGATACCGATGTTTTGTCACATACTCAGGTATCGGTATGTTTCCTCGGAAAGGATCCCTATGTTGATGGGCATAGATAAGTCTATGCTCTCCGAGTTAGCAACCCTACCCCTTTCAACATGGAGGACCACACACTTAGTGATGTTTAGCAATTCCATGAGATAGGAGCGACTGGAGGCGAATAACTTGAGATTATCCATGTAGAAAAGGTGGATTACTTTTGTCCCTCTCTTCCGAAGCTGAAATCCCCTCCCGAAGACCTCCAGTAAGATACCGAGATGTTTCAGGGAAAGGCAGAACCAGATTGGACTCAGACAACCGCCCTGGAAGATACCATTCTCCGCAACCGTCATCCGCTCGCCCAGAAGACAAAGAATCGTACTCCACTGCCCCATAAACTGCTCTTAGGAAGTTTGTTACTGTACAAATTATCTTGTACAGCTCGGGGACCCTATACAGCCATGTACGAGATGCCAAGTCGAATGCTTTGCTATAGTCTATCCAAGCGGCGGAGATGTTTGGACGGTTGCGTTTAACCAACTTGCCAATGACCGCGTCAATGAGAAATGGTTCCTTGGTTCCATACCACCACCCCGACCTCCATTTTGAGCGCGTGACGTAACAAGTGGCGAGTAATTCTCGCGCTCAAAATGGATGTTAGTTCGTATATGGTAGGTAGATACGTTATGGGGTGGTATTTGCTTGGTTTTGTGGTATCTTGGTCTTTAGGAACCACATAAGTGATCCCAGTAGTGAAGAGGCTGTCGGGCGAGCATAGCGTGACACAACACGAACCCCTTCAGTGAACAGTGATGCACACCATCAAACCCCGGACCTTTCCAGTTCAGGGCCCTTCGAACCAACACAGCTACGTCGTCCAGCGTTATGATGACGGGGTCCATGGACGTAACATACGCACACTGACTCGCCACAAGTTCCATCGAAGGGACCTTGCTATGGTTTATGAACTCTGACCACAGGCCGCACCAGAATGCGACAGTGTCTGTCTGATTCGGTGCTAGGCCCGTTATACGTACCATTAGCCTTTTAATTTATAGAGTCTTTTGATTTATTGATTTATAGAGCCTCTTCTGATCACTCTAGAAGAGATGGTTCTGGTTGAATCGTGTCGACCTCTCGATATATCGCCGAATCCGCTTCCCCCAAGCAGCGATACTCTGCTTCAGGTCATCTATGCGCTCCGTCAGTTTTTGCGTTATATTCGGCTGGGAGAAACTGATATTTGTATATAAGCAACACCAAAGAGTATTGAGGCCGTATCGCAAAGATCCCGGCTGTTTTCCAAGTAGGTTACCAGCAATGGGTGCAGCACTTTCACGACATCCCGATTCATATTGCTTATGGTTATTATTATTATTTTATGCACGCATATATTATTGTTTATACACGCCTGTGGTCTTAAAATTCAATAAACTTATACTTATTTCTATTCGTTACCTCATAAAGTCATTTCATAACCTCTGAAAGTGATATAAAAACGAAAAATGATTAGCTGTTTTCCAATAAAGAAAATTAACGTTTCAAACGCAGTTCTTCTGCAACAAGGCACTGATAATAACGGATATCAAAGTCTATACAAAGGAAATGTTCCCTTTGTAGAAAACCCGAGTAATTAAACGTTAAATTTTCTTATGCTTTGTAGATTTTTATATGTACACTACCTTTTGCCTGCTATTTTACACCAAAACATGTCAAAAGTCTACTGCTGAACAGAGTTCGCCATAAATTGCTTCAAAGAAACGCTTTTTACAACGCCTCTCCCCTGGTTTCGGATGCCTCTCCTCAGAGTCAAGTAGACTAGAAGCTGTTTCATTAGGTAACGGACCCAGTCAGAAACCGTACCTACTGGCGGTCACTTGTCAGCGGATATTCCTTAAATTACCACGCGCGCTGGCCCTTTATAATGGAATACATTATTTAGGAAAACATGTAGATACATGTTAAACAAGAAAACTTATTTTAAAATTATTGTACAGTGTCAAAATTATTACAATAACTTGTACAATAATTTTACTTTTCAATTTAGTTATTTTATTATTACATCTATTATTATATTATTCTAATCTATTATTATATTTTGTCAGTAATTTTTTTATAAACTATATTAAAGGAGTTTAAATAAGTGAAGAGGTTATTTCAGTAAAATAAGTATGAAAGTACTAAAATGAATCTTATATAATGAAAAATGAAATAAGTTTTTTTTCTATCATTAATATAAGTATCATAAATTTTTACGTTTAAAAGGCAATTAATTAGTTCAAAGGCAACCAATTAAAATACTAACTAAACATTGTCAGTAATTTTTTTATAAACTATATTAAAGGAGTTTAAATAAGTGAAGAGGTTATTTCAGTAAAATAAGTATGAAAGTACTAAAATGAATCTTATATAATGAAAAATGAAATAAGTTTTTTTTCTATCATTAATATAAGTATCATAAATTTTTACGTTTAAAAGGCAATTAATTAGTTCAAAGGCAACCAATTAAAATACTAACTAAACATTGTTTGAAAATTGCTAAGAGTGATCCTAAATAAATTGAAAATCACGAGACGGTATTAGTTAAGAAATTATGACAATGCCTAAGGACACAGTCATTTTAGAACAGATAAAATTGTAAATATAATAAAAGATTTTATTTGTTACAGTGTATTTCCTTTTTAAAAACTTTTTTCACATTATTTCAGCTGCTTATATTCGATTATCTAACAAGATTTTACCCGCGACATCGATCGCGTAGAACCTAAACGTTTAATAACTACAGATCTATGTACATTTAACAGTGGTAGAGCCACGCGGCAGCTTTTGCTGTCGCATGGATGGGCGGGCTCGAACCGGGGTGGTACCACGATCTCACAGAATACCAGCGTGAAGTAGAGGCTTACCTCTGCGTTTCGCTTGGTGAGTGCAGGTGGCCGTAGGCCCTTTTTACTGGAAATGGGGCATTACATCTTAGTCCTCACGGGTGACAACGCATCTACATTTTGATTTGTAATAGAGGATAGATGTAGATGTCTATGGGCCGCAGAACCACTTACCATCAGGTGGACTGTGTGCTCGTTTGTCACCCTTGTCCTATAAAAAAAAATCTATAATAGTAGTTTTTATCTAACAAAAAAACCTGACTTTAAAATGGTTTTTGACAAATAGTTAAATTATTAAAAAACCACGTAAAACTCAGATTTTTTGCTATTATCTCGAAAACTATGCGCGATATAGAAGATGACTTAAATAAATATTGAAGTTATTAATTTCACGTAAAAATGTCTTATTAAATTATTTTTTGACAGTCATCATTTTGTTGTAAAATAGCGTTGAAGAAAAAAAATGTTTAAACACGATTTTATTAGAAGTTGAAGTATGAAGACCTATGTAAAATTGTAAACCAAAAAAATTTTGTTCGGAATATTTTTTAATCAATCATAGAAATATTTAATAATTTATGAGATAATTTATAAAATAACTTTTTTGATTGATTAAAAAAAGATTTTCATATTTTTCGTATGAAATTGCATTACTCTCTATCTGTTCGTAAAGTTTCATCAAAATCGGTTCGGCCATTCCGAAGATAACCAAAAGTTTTAAAAATAGTTATCCATGCCTTAATATGCAAATAACCTTTGAACTTATATAAGAGCTTGTGGCTGGTTTGAATATTTATTTTATGTTTTGCATATGGATATAAAATTAAGATAAAAATACTTTCAAGCTTACTAAAGTAAAGTAAAAGTAAAGTTGCAGCCTATTTTACGTCCAATTGTTGAGCACAGGCCTCCTCTCACTTCTGAGAGGGTTTTAGCGCAAGGAATTGTCCACCGCGCTGCCCTAATGCGTGTTGGCGAACTTCACATGTCTTCGAAATATTTTTTTTCTTATTTCTCAGACATGTAGGTCTTTTCACGATGTTTTCCTTTACCGCCGAGCACGTGGTAAATCAGCACTTAAAATTGCAATTAACAATTTCATTGGTGCCGGTGGGGATCGAACCCGGGTTGCTCGAGTACTGTGAAGCTTACAGCGAGCGCTAACCATCTGAGCTACCACGGATATTTTACTAATGAGCTACAAAATTAAATGAAATTATTTTTCGTAATCAGTGATTACGGAATTACTAATCACTAACAACTTTCGTAATCGCAAACACTACTTATAAATGTAATAAAGTTAATAATAAAATTTATTACAGTTTTTCGCGTTTTAGAGTCAGCGAAATTTTTGAAGATTGTTAGACACATTTTAGATTAAATAAATGATGAATGAATAAAAAAAACTTAGCAATTACTGTATAATATTATTCTGATAACTTTAGTCAAAATAAAACATACAGAAATAATTCTATTAATTCTGAAACAATATTTAGCAAGCAATTTCTATCAATGACAATATGCGCTATGTGTAATCCCGATTCTCATCAAAACAAGACAGGTAAATCACGGATGTATTTGAAAGCAGAATATTGCACTGTCAATCATAATGCCTTTGTAGACCAATACCAATAATTGAACTGAAAATAATGCCCTACACGCTCCTTTATTTTTAATGTTGCTCTAAATAGGTCTTGATCTTGCAGTCTTGGTCTTTTTCTTGCATTTTTGCAATACCATAACCAAGGCCAAGACCAAGACTGACCGTGCATGATTTAAGCAAGAACAAGACTTAGCCTGCGAGATTCTTGCGTCTTGCAGTTAGGACTGAGTGTCGTTTCAGGAAGTATAAGTGTTTGGGTATACGCTTAGGGACTCTATGAGACACAAAATATATATTTAAAAAAATTGGAAAATTGGACTTATGCGCATTACGAACATTACCATAAACATACATAGCGAATGAAAATATCCATTAAAAGAAAAAAGAGTGTATCCCTAATTTTGACCATCGGCACTTTGATAGTGCGCGGCGTCTTGTTGTCGGCATCATCAAAGTTCGGATACTGAACTTTCAAAGAAATTTTGCAGCTATTCGGTAGTACAAGGTCAAGATACACGCGCTGGTGACTTCTATTGATATTGCATAATATAATTGTCGCCGCCGCTCCGCATGCACTTCATTTGACACTGTTTGATAGCCGCCACAGAGTACATGTCTCAAAGAATAAAATAAGTTTCCGGGTGCTCAGAATGGACAAGAATACATTATGCTGATCTCACAAGGCATATTATAATTAGATAATGGTAAGGACTCGCAAAAATAACGCTGATATGTACCTCAGAAGCATTATTTGCGAAGCTATTGAAATTAAAAATCACCTTAATGTCAATAGATAATATAGCTACGTGCTACCATCTGCTTGGGATTACATAATTAATAAATTTAAAAACTTATTAAGTAAGACTTTAAGATAGTGTGTCTACGCTCGTTCTGCATATATCAAAAGTTGGAGGTAACTTTGATTAACTATGACATCACGACATCAGATACTAATTCTAATAAATAAGTACCTATAAAATACAATTAATAATTATATTATAAGCCGCCACTTCAGCAATAGGCTGGCCAAATAGCTCAAAGAACCGACAATATTTAAAGTATTCTATCTTTAGTGGTCAAGTGGTAAACCAGAAAACTAGTGAAGTTTAATTTAAAACAGGGATTCAGAGACTGACGATGTTAATGAAATCGACCACTGGAAGATCTTTTTTCGATTATTCAATCCGGTAGCTGGTTTTTCATATTTTATTTTTATATTATATTAAACAAAGCATTAACGAGAAGAAAAAGACTGTGTCTAGTGCCAGAGTTAAATGAGTCTAATTTTATCTTCATTTTGTTTTTGGGAATCTTAGCTGATTTGCTTTGAGAACATTAATTAGCTACGAGTAAGATTTAACAAGGAAAATGTTTTGTTATTTTGGAAAGACATTTATTTCGAAGACCTCATTATAGAAGATTTAAATAAAGATAAATGCTATTTAAAGATGAATACTACATATTACATATCATCATCATCATCATCATCATGATCATCATCATCATTACAGCCCTTCACAAGTCCACTGTTGAACATAGGCCTCCCCCAAAGAATGCCACAAAGCACGGTCCTGAGCCACCTGCATCCATCGACTTCCTGCATGTCTTACCAGGTCGTCACTCCATCTCGTGGGGGGACGCCCTACACTTCGCCTACCGGTACGAGGCTGCCACTCGAGAACCTTTCTTCCCCATCGGTTGTCGGTTCTTCGAGCTATATGGCCGGCCCACTGCCACTTCAGTTTACTAATCCGTTGGGCTATGTCGGTTACTCTGGTTCTACTGCGGATATCCTTATTCCTAAGTTTATCACGCAGAGAAACTCCGAGCATAGCCCTCTCCATAGCTCGCTGAGCGACCTTGAGCTTCCTCATACGGCCAGCAGTGAAGGACCACGTCTCAGTTCCGTAAGTCATCACTGGCAACACGCACTGGTTGTACAATTTCGTTTTAAGGTTTTGAGGTATGTCTGACGAGAAGATGTGTCGTAGCTTCCCGAACGCTGCCCAGCCGAGTTGAATACATAGCAATATAATTTTTAATGCTAAGCGTTTATCATAAATTGAGTTTCGGTAGGTACAAATCGCATAAGAAACATCCCAGACGACAGACATGATCGACTTAAAAACCTATTTTGCGTGTTATTAGGAATATTACTAAAATAAATTTGCACGTAAGTACCCCAGGGAGGATGGGTATCCCTCACAGTTGTTGATAAATTAAAAGTGTTTTATAAATTGATTGTAATCACTTTTGCCGTTTCGTATATTACCCATTACAAAGAATCCAATTTTACCTTATTTGCCTCGTTGTAAGGGTCCGTTATAAAATTTGTGAGAGAAAATTAGTAGCTTCCGATAAATGACAAAATAAGTGTTTTATGAATTGCCTAACCTACGTTGATATAGTTCCAAAATAAACTAAATAACTAATCATAAAGTGAACAAGTACAAGTGTGGTGATCATTCTCTCAAATATTCAGAAATGAAACATTCAGTATAATGTTTTGAGACGTAAAATAAAATTTCATGTTAACAAACATATATTAATTTTAACATTTTTTGTTACTAACGTCTCATAGGATTAATATTAACGTAAAAATAATAGTCGTAGTATCTTTATGGCTGGCGTGATCGTATGGAGGGCGAATACAACCGTAGACCATTTTACTGATAACTAGGTATCCATCTTTCCCTCTGGACGAGTTCTCGCCTTGTCGAGGCGGGTCCTCGAGAAACTTACATGGCTGACCCGAAGTGAAGGGCCGGCCCGGGATGACCACTCCGAGTGGGCTTGCAAGCCCACTTCGGATGTGTGTTGGCGGATTGCTCCAAAATGGGTGCCCTCTCACCCTACCGCCACAGACGAAGTGTAATCGCGGTGGATGAGGCGTTTTGGTATGACCAAACCACTGAAACGGTGGTTTGTTGGGCCGCCAGGAGAGATGAGTGTCGCTATTATGATGCGCCGTTTCTCTACCCGCCATGGTCGTAACGTTATCGAGGTCGGAAGTATAAATCCGATCCGCCGTTACAACTTCCTATCACCATTCTTGAAATTTGACTACAGCAGTTTTGCAGAGATTTTCCTACGCCAATTTATCGCCAAAGCCGTGGTCTTTAAAAAGCACGTGCAGGTGAGCTTACTTCATGGCGAAACTGTTGGATTTTCGCCAGTAGACCCGATTACACTCGTATATGTATGAATGGTATTCACCTTATGGGAATTGATCATAAAACATTCCAAGTATTCCTTCCACAACGTATTGTAATTTTGAACTTTCATAACGTAATCGTTATCATGCAGATATAGGTATTTATGGCATCACATAACATCAAAATACTCGCCACTGTTAAATACCTTTTCAGTAAAGTGCTAGGTAGCTAAAGTTACTAAGAAAAAGATTTACTTACTGCAACCATAAACAACCACGACCATAACAGGCAAGCGCCCTTCCCTTGCATGCTCTGTCTTGATAATTAAAGTACACTATATAGGTACTATTCTATATAAAATAGAAAAATTCAAAGCAGCATGAATAAAACATATTTTGTTTTAATTTGCTCGTAAAATACTTTAGTCGCAATGTTAAATTTCCTAATCGTACATATTTTAAAATATATTGTTGAAAGTTAAAGTTGCAGCCTATAAACGTCTCACTACTGAGCACAGGCCTCTTCCTGGGAGGGTTGTAGGGCAGGAAAATGTCTGCCGCGCTGCCCCAATGCGTGTTGACGAACTTCACATGTCCTCCAAATATATTTTTTTCTTATTTCACAGATATCTGTGCAGAATACCAGCGGTGACCTCAAATCACCACATAGCTGAGTCACAGGCCAGTTTGTCTCATTTTTTTTAATGTATGTTTTTACTTAAGTATGTTGCTAAATAAGTTTGTGATATTTTTTTTGTACACTTTTAACTATCATGTGTGAATTGAGACAAATAAAACTCTTTATTATTATTATTATTATATCGAGGATTCTTCGCGATGTTTTTCTTAACCGTCGAGCACGTGGTAAATCAGCACTTAAAATTGCAATTAACGATTTCATTGGTGTCGGCGGGGATCACACCAGGGTTGCTCGCGTTCTGTGAAATCTATAAAGAGCGCTTGGCCTCTGAGCTACCACGGATCCAAAATATATTGTATTCCAAAGTAATTTATTGCGGTATTCCTATACATTGGTAAATTGTTATATTGTTATATTATAACCGCTTACAAGTCCCGAAATTCCAATTAACACTTTCGTCCGCTATGTCAGCGGTGAGTGGCTAGTATAATTGAATCAACATTGCGGTGTTGAAATTTAATTAAGACTTCTACCCGGTTAATTGAAATTCACCAGTAAAAATTCTACTATAAAAAAGTGCTGATTCTCTTTTTAATTTATCTTTTATACTTGTATAAATCCTTTTCTTGATTCTAACGTTATAGTGTTCATATACTTTAGTATATTGTGTATATATAATAGAAATACTTGGTATTCTTTGATGGTAATGGTGTTCGTAGCTCTGGTAGAGTCAGTGTCGAGTGGCTGGTATAAATGAATCGACATTGCGGTGTTGTTTAATTAAGACTTCTACTCGGTTAATTGAAATTCACCAGTAAAAAAATTACTATGAAAAAGTGCTGATTCTCTTTTTAATTTATCTTTTATATTTCTATAAGTCGTTTCCTTGAGTCTAAAGTCAAAGTATTCAGATACTTTAGTATAACGTGTAAGAATACTTCGTATTATTTGATGGTAATGGTGTTTGTAGCTCTGGATCTATCAAATACGCTGCAGTTATATTATGGTTGTACCAAAAATGGGTCCGCTCGACCGAGGAACAATCACATTTTTCGAGGAACAATCACAATTTGAATTTGTTAATTTCTTTTTATTTTTAGATCATATAAACTTTATCATCTAAAAATAAAAACCCCACTTACGACTTGTATTTTCATTAGTAAACATTAATCGAAGAATGAGTAACCTAAGAAAAGCTGTTTACCAAACAAACATATCCTGTTTTTTATATTTAAATTGAGTGTTTTTAACAGTGGTAGAGCCACGCGGCAGCTTTTGCTGTCGCACGGATGGGCCGGCTCGAACCGGGGTGGTACCACGACCTCACAGAAAACCAGCGTGAAGTAGAGGTTTACCTCTGCGTTTCGCTTGGTGAGTGCAGGTGGCCGGAGGCCCTTTTTACTGGAAATGAGGCATTCCATTTTAGTCCTCACGGGTAACAACGCATCTACATTTTGAATTGTAATAGAGGATAGATGTAGATGTCTATGGGCCGCAGCAACCACTTACCATCAGGTGGACTGTGTGCTCGTTTGTCACCCTTATCCTATAAAAAAAGGGTAATAGCGACTCTATTGTCAATTACAATTATTGCCGTTTACCATTCCAACTAAACCGATAATACTAATGCTAGGAACGGTTTACGGTAATTTGTAAGGCTATTGTCGCTTTTTACTTGAGACTACGTTGCAGTACTTTTAACTTTTTTGAACTTTTGTTTTTTACTGAAATGTAATTATTGCACAAAAATAAAATAATTTTATAAAAATCAAACATACCATCAAGGGTTGTGTGAAGATAGATAGTTAAATCATAATAATAGGCTCGATAAGAAAATTATTTAAAAAAAACACTAAAATCGCTATTTACACATTTACTTTGTAGATATTCTATAATGAAACCGTGTAAAACTTACAAATTCATTTTCATTTTTATCTTATGGAAAAAAATCTAAATCGAACATGGCTTAAAAAAGGTAGCTCCCCGGAGTTTCTTATCGGTTTTACTTTGATATGGCCTTGTTTATGCGAATCGATGCAGACACTGACGTTCATCGAAGCTTTGAACATGCTTACATTCTTAAGATGTATAAAAAGGTTTTCCTTTGATTTTGAACGCCGTCACTCTCTAGTATTTATACAGTAATCTATGCTCGTCACATTGCAAGTTATTTCAATATTAATTTATAAGGATTATTTTAGATGTTTTTGCGTCCTTATCTTAGTAGTGTAAGAAGAGTAACAAGTAAATTAAAAGAATCAGATTAAGTATAACGAAATCAAACAACAGGTTATTTTAAAGGAATTTTAAAAATCTGCAATTATTAGCTTTCGAAAAGTTTTATGGATTTATGACAATGTTTGGGGGGCAACGATGGGTTTTTCTCTGCAAATAGGTTTTTACGAAGTATTTTCATATCTATCGAAAATTAGGAATTCCCGACGTTTCGGGTGCTTTATTTTTTTAGCACCCATGGTCACGGTGGGGACTGAGATGTTTGACGTCCCGATGTCATAGTTAGCACGGCTACCTTCAGCTTTTGAATATTAATTTTTGGTCCGATCTACGCAGAATAAGCTTTCAGTATGTTGAAATCTTGCAGTGGTATGCTTGGGTTTGGATTTAATTTTATTAATTACTAGCTGTGCCCCGCGACTTCGCCCGCGTGAAGTTATTTTTCTCAGAACCCATCACATCAGCTATCTGCCAGTATGTATAAATATTGACAAATATTGATATTAATATTTATACGATACTCACGTCACTCAATTGTTTTGCCTTCCCGGAACCCCTCCACTAACACTTAACTTTATGGTATGGTATTAAAGTTAAAATTGACTTTTAATTATTATTACGAATCTTTTGTATGTGAATATAAAAAGTGTTGTTTTTAGACTATTTCAGGAAATTTTATAAATTTTTCTCTCCGTAAGAACCATCTCCGTATTTCAAGGAATATTATATAAAAAGAATTAGCGAAATCGGTTCAGCTACTCTCTGGATTTGCGCTTAGCAACACATTCAGCGATTCATTTTTATATTATAGATAGGATACCGAGCAGATGGCGCAACCAACCATCTTTTCTATTGAAATTGGGATGTTTTTTAATTTCAATTGCCTCGCGAATCACCCTTGGTAGGAATCTGTGTTCTTTTCCGAGGATTTGTGGTCTATCAAATCTAATGTAATGGCGGGGACGATCTTGAACATATTCACACACTGCAGACTTCCCGGAACGTCGGTTCAAGTCAGCTATATGTTCTTTCACGCGGGTTTTAATAGATATTTTTGTTTGTCCTTTGTAAGAGAGACCACAATCACAATCCAGCTTGTACACTCCTGCATCTTGTAGAGGGATATGACACTTGACGGTTGGTAAAAATTGACTAATCTTCTTCGGCGGCCTGAAGTATGTTTTAATGGAAGCTCGCTTCAAGATGTAGCCAACCTTGTCTGTGACTCCTCTGACATAGCGTAGTACAGCAGGCACACGATCGACTGTAGTCGGCTTCACTCGGTCACTGTGACGTAGGCGCGGGACCCGAAGTTTGTTTTCTTGCAATACTTGTTCGACGTGCTGAAGCTCGGCGGCCATATGTTTTCTGTAACAGATCACTCGTGCTCTCAAAAATAAAGATTTTCCCACGGTAACTAACTGTGATGGACGATGGTGGGAATCACCATTTAAATTTCGGTTGGAATGGGTCTTTTTCCTATACACAGTGTGACCAATAATGATATCAGGATCTCGGACTAAAACATCTAGAAAAACTAAAGAATTGTTTGCCTCTAACGCCATTGTGAATTGTATTTTAGAGTTTATGGAATTAAGGTGGTCAAAAATGCAGTTACTTTGTCAGATGGTAGAATTGTGAAAGTATCGTCTACGTACTGCTTGTATAATCTTGGATTTACAGGAGCAGTAAGAAGGGCTTCCTCCTCGAAGTCCTCTATGAATATGTCGGCGACTAAAGGGGATACAGGTGAGCCCATCGCCACACCATCTACTTGTTTCATACGTCAAGATATTTCGTCCTTGTTACGTCGAAGTTCAGCGCCTAAACTAAAGCTCCTAAAAGACGAGTTTAAAGCGTTGTACAACTTAACCTACAACTAATATACTTAAAACAACTACCAACTTAATAAATAAACACACCGAAAAATTAAATATCTATGTCAATTCGACATTAATATCATGTGCTAAACCACCGCGGTTGTATGGGTTACCGAAAATACACAAACCAAACACTCCACTACTTCCCATAGTAAGCCAGATCGGTTCACCAACTTATAAGTTGGCTCAACACTTAGCAATAATATTGTCACCACTGAGAGGACAAACCAGAACATACACAAAGTATTCCTACCATTTTGTTAGTGAGATAAAAGACTACATTTTGCTGACAATGAAACTATGGTCAGTTTTGGTGTTCAGTCACTATTCACGTGTTTACCTATTAAAGATTGCATCTCAATTGTAACTAGAAAGCTAGAAGATAACAACATGCCTACAGAATATGCATTATTACTCAAACACTGCCTCACATCTGCTATCTATTGTGGAAGGAAGAGTTCTACAAGCAAATAGATGATGTGGCGTTGGGCTCACCTGTATCTCCTTTAGTCACCGACATATTCATAGAGGACTACGAGGAGAAAGCCCTTCTTACTGCTTCTGTAAATCCAAGATTCTACAAGCGGTACGTAGATAATACTTTCACAATTTTACCATCTGACAAAGTAACTGCATTTTCAGGCCACCTTAATTCCATAAAACCTAAAATACAATTCACAATGGAGTTAGAGGAAAATAATTCTTTAGCTTTTCTAGATGTTTTAGTCATCCGAAATCCCGATAACACTATTGGTCACACGGTGTATAGAAAAAATACCCATACCAACCGATATTTAAATGGTAAATCGCACCATCATCCATCACAGTTAGCTACCGTGGGAAAATCTTTGTTTCAGAGAGCACGAGGGATCTGTGACAGAAAACATCTGGCCGCCGAGCTTCAGCGCGTCGAGCAAGTACTGCAAGACAACAAGCTTCGGATCCCGCGCCTACGTCACAGTGACCGAGTGAAGCCGATCACAGTCGAGCGTGTACCTGCTGTACTACCCTATGTCAGAGTAGTCACAGACAAGGTTGGCTACATTTTGAAGCGAGCTTCTATTAAAACATACTTCAAGCCGCCGAAGAAGATGTAGTGTTATGCTACTTACATTTCATTGTACACTATTTTTCCATTCTGTTTTTGATTTTCTGCATTCATATTTTGCATCACTTTTCACGCTATCAGTTATACTACTAACATATCATTTTACACTATTTTTCCATTCTGTTTTTGATTTTCTGCATTTATATTTTGTATCACCTTTATTTCCATGGGATCCTGTAACGTTTTTAGACTATAAAAACACAATAACAAATCGTTTTCACTTCGTAATTTTCACGCTGTCAATGGAGTCTTACCTTTTTCTATCTTTTATTGAGTTCTCCGTAACTCTGCAATTTCAGGTTTCGTGCGCGCTGCCGCGCTGTAGTTTTTCCTGTATGGGTGGTGTCTCATTTCTTACTTAAATGTAACTGTTTTTTAATTATATACCTAAAACCAAAAATTTATATTTTTGACAAACATTATTTATATGGTTGTCATGGCAATTTTTATTCAAATTCGTTACCGATATGATGTTTTATCTCGATATATTCACATAAATACTCTTTTGCTCTAGGTCATTTACAATAAATTTCCTTTTAATTTAAATAATTTCTCGTTCTCTCTAAAAAGGTATAAAAGCCGAACAATCGGAGAAAAAAAAAGTCTCGCTTCAGTTCTCAAACGAGAAACATCTACTAAAGGCCTTATCCCGGGGCCGCATTGCCCCGGGATCCTACAAGCCTCCATCTACACGTGAAGTCGTCGGCGAAGTCTACTTCAAGCGCGGGGCCACACTACTCCGGGCGCTACGACTGCTTGCTCCAGACGCTGAGTGCACCTACTGCCGCGCTACCTTCGGGCGCTACGACTGCTTGCTCCGGGCGCCGAGTGCACCTACTGCCTGCGCTACCTTTGGGCGCTGCGACTGCTTGCTCCAAGTGCTGAGCGCACCTACCCCAGGCGCTACGTGCGCCGGCTCCGAACGCTGCGTGTGCCCAGTCCAGGCGCTGCGTGCTGTCGCCGCTAAGAAACCTCAAGCTCCGCGTGTGCCTACTTCTACAAAAACAGCGTGTCACTTCAACCTTTAGGCTCCACTATAATACTATATTCTCCTATTCTCCTACCTTTATTTTTTTTTAAATCTAATTTTAATCTCACTTCATCAATTTTTTTTATAAAATTGTAAATACCTTTCTAAAACTTTAAATATATTATTTTATTGGTCTACTTTTGTTGTTTTGTTGTTCTTAGGTTAGGTTCTCTCTTTTTTAATTGGCGCTTCACGATATTTTGGCGCCCAACGTAAAAGTCCTCTTTCTCTCTTAATTCTTCACCTTTACTGCGCCTTGTCCATTCCCTTTTAATTTAATTGCTTTCCCTTTCGTTCTTAACTCATTACTTATCATTCATTTATTCATCCTTTTCATACCTTCAAAATTCTAAAACAAAACTTCATCTAGTTTTTCAACTTATCTGGATTATATTTAGACCTACATATAACACTTCACTTACATTCATCACCTTAATAATTTTATTCTAGGTAACTTAAAGAGGTACAATTTTTAATAAATTTTTTATTTCTTAAACTTAACTTTACACTTTGCACTTTATTGTTTTTGAAAGCTGAAGTGAGACGAATCATAACTTTTCTAAACATTTATTAACTGTTAATTTGTATATATGTATAAATATCACCACCATTTTCACCTTATTATTTTTATTTCTTTTAATTTGTTTGTTTGTTTGGTGTTCCAGTGTTCTTCAACTTCATAACGACTAATGCTTGCTTAAGAGTAAGTTCTTTATCTTTATCTTCACTTGGGAACGGCTGACTACTCCCTTAATTTTCTTCATCTTTATCTTCACCTGGGAGCAGGTGACTACTCCCTTAATTTTTTATCTTCACTTAGGAGCGGATGACAACTCCCTAAATAAGCCTGAATGTTCTTTTGAAAACACACTTTTAGAGTGGTGTTACTTCGACTAATTTTTTTTTTCCACGCAGGAACGGTTGACTACTCCTTAAATAAGCCTTAATGTCGTTTCGAAAACACACTTTTAGAGTGGTAGTCATTGAATGTGAACTCCACCCTTACCTGAATGCAGATGATGAATGTAAGAGATAGTATAGCTGATTTTGCCTGTTGATGCCTGTTTCTGCAAAGCTGTGTTTTTATGGTTTATTTTAGAATGTACATGTCAAAATTTTTGCTGAGTCAAAAATTTTCCAGGGTCGGGGGGAAAATGTAGTGTTATGCTACTTACATTTCATTGTACACTATTTTTCCATTCTGTTTTTGATTTTCTGCATTCATATTTTGCATCACTTTTCACGCTATCAGTTATACTACTAACATATCATTTTACACTATTTTTCCATTCTGTTTTTGATTTTCTGCATTTATATTTTGCATCACCTTTATTTCCATGGTATCCTGTAACGTTTTTAGACTATAAAAATACAATAACAAATCGTTTTCACTTCGTAATTTTCACGCTGTCAATGGAGTCTTACCTTTTTCTATCTTTTATTGAGTTCTCCGTAACTCTGCAATTTCAGGTTTCGTGCGCGCTGCCGCGCTGTAGTTTTTCCTGTATGGGTGGTGTCTCATTTCTTACTTAAATGTAACTGTTTTTTAATTATATACCTAAAACCAAAAATTTATATTTTTGACAAACATTATTTATATGGTTGTCATGGCAATTTTTATTCAAATTCGTTACCAAAATATGTTTTATCTCGATATATTCACATAAATACTCTTTTGCTCTAGGTCATTTACAATAAATTTCCTTTTAATTTAAATAATTTCTCGTTCTCTCTAAAAAGGTATAAAAGCCGAACAATCGGAGAAAAAAAAAGTCTCGCTTCAGTTCTCAAACGAGAAACATCTACTAAAGGCCTTATCCCGGGGCCGCATTGCCCCGGGATCCTACAAGCCTCCATCTACACGTGAAGTCGTCGGCGAACTCTACTTCAAGCGCGGGGCCACACTACTCCGGGCGCTACGACTGCTTGCTCCAGACGCTGAGTGCACCTACTGCCGCGTTACCTTCGGGCGCTACGACTGCTTGCTCCAGGCGCCGAGTGCACCTACTGCCTGCGCTACCTTTGGGCGCTGCGACTGCTTGCTCCAAGTGCTGAGCGCTCCTACCCCAGGCGCTACGTGCGCCGGCTCCGAACGCTGCGTGTGTCCAGTCCAGGCGCTGCGTGCCGTCGCCGCTAAGAAACCTCAAGCTCCGCGTGTGCCTACTTCTACAAAAACAGCGTGTCACTTCAACCTTTAGGCTCCACTATAATACTATATTCTCCTATTCTCCTACCTTTATTTTTTTTAAATCTAATTGTAATCTCACTTCATCCATCATCATCATATTTCATTTTTTTTATAAAATTTTAAATACCTTTCTAAAAATTTAAATATATTATTTTATTGGTCTACTTTTGTTGTTTTGTTGTTCTTAGGTTAGGTTCTCACTTTTTTAATTGTCGCTTCACGATAAAGATTAGTAAATTTTTACCATCCGTCAAGTATAATATCCCTCTACAAGATTCAGGAGTGTACAAGCTTGATTGCGAATGTGGTCTCTCTTACATAGGACAAACAAAAATATCCATTAAAACCCGCGTGAATGAACATATAGCTGACGTGAAGCACCGACGCTCTAGAAAGTCTGCAGTCTGTGAATATGTTCTAGATCGTCCCCGCCGTTACATCAGATTTGATAGACCACAAATCCTCGTAAAAGAAACTGATTCCTACCAAGGATGACACGCGAGGCTATTGAAATTAAAAAACATCCTAATTTCAATAGATAAGATGTATGGGTGCTACCATCTGCTTGGGATCCTATAATTAATAAAATTAAATCCAAACCCAAGCATACCACTGCAAGACTTCAAGATACTGTAAGCTTATTCGGCGTAGATCGGACCAAAAATTAATATTCAAAAACTGAAGGTAGCCGGGCTAACTATGACATCGGGACATCAAACTCAAAATCTCAGTTTCCCCCATGGGTGCTAAAAAATAAAGCACCCGAAACGTCGGGAATTAAAAAGTTAAATTAAACGCGATAGGATCCGTAAAATTAGTTTCATTTAATATAAACTCTTATAGTTTAAAGCACAATGAACGGCATAAAAATAGTGCAATGTTTATAAATGCAAAATAAAATTAATATTCAAATTGTTCCACTGTTTATTAATGCCCTGTTCTTAGTGGTATGGCCGAAAACTTCACGTTTTACATGCCAGTTAGCGCACTCTCTCTAAAATGCCTATATCCAACAGAGAATTTAGAAAGCCTGACTTTTGGTTTAATGAACATATTAATTTCTATTATGACGAAGGGCAGGAGCGTTAAAATGTGAGACTTCTAGTACTGAGATCGTTAAACAGCTTTTCAAGCGTAGCAACTGAGGAAAATCCTCTTATAAAGATTAGGGGCCATGCCGGCTTAGGCGGCATGTGGGCTTATGAACAAGAACAAGATTTTGTGGTTTAGTATTCTTAAGTATGAACTTATAATATTTGACTATATTCACAACAATCGAGTTATAGGCTTTGTGTTCGCTAAGTATGTAGGCTTGTTAGTGAGCGCAAAGCCGATATCCTCGCACTCGTGATATTTTCCCCATTACCGGTTTGCATTCATCGTCCGTTAAGCACCATAATATAGCAGATCATTTTTGCATATTGTAAATCAAAGTATTTCAACTTACTTAATATTTTATTGGCATATAAAATGTAGTAAAATTGCATTAAACAGCGAAATGTTATAACAATTACACTTGGGGATGAGGATGAGTCGCTCGCGTCCGTAGGCTTCGACCACCTAACCCTAGGCCCACCCTACACGTGTCCCCCGGGTGGTGCTAAACGAGCGACAAAGCCGAAACGACAGACTCGGCTCCTCGCCGTGTGGTAGCGGCGTAAAATCTACCACCCCTTATGTCGCACCATGAGCCAAAAATTGAAAGAAATGGCCCCGAGTTCCCGGCGCCCCTTTAATGGGGCAGGGGTGCGAAGAATCTCCGGGAGGAAAACCGGCGACGAGGTTCGCCACCCGTCACGTCCTGTCTCCTGGAGGGGCGAAAAGTGGATTGCGGAGGCCCTTCTGGCTACGCTGAATGTATGTGGAGCAATGAATGATAAGATGGATGAAATATGCGAAATGATGAATGATAGAAGAATAGATGTGTTATGTGTGAATGAGACGAAACGAAAGGGAAGAGATGTCACTGCACATGGCATGTATACCGCTTACTGGTCTGGTGTAGACGAGACCGAGCGGGCATGCCAGGGAGTCGGTGTCATCCTTTCAGAAAGAATGGGTCAATGTGTGAAAGAGTATGAATGTTTAAGCCCAAGGCTGCTGTGGATACGAATGAAAGTGGGCTTAAAGAAGTTGTTTGTGCTTGGGGTGTACGCCCCAGATATGTCTAAGCCCACTTATATCCGAGAGCAGTTTTGGGACATGGTAAGGCTGGTGTTGACGAAATGCAAGGAAAATGAAAGTATTATTATGTTAGGAGATTTTAATGGAAGGGTTGGAGTGAAGAGGTCTGGTTATGAAAGGATATTAGGAGCGTTTGGCGATGAAAGAATAAATGAGAATGGTGAAGACCTCCTCACCATATGTGTGGAAAATAATCTTTTTGTGGCGAACACTTTCTTTCGCCATAAGAGGATTCACATGTATACATGGGAAAGAGGGGATGATAGAAGCATGATAGATTTCATAATTGTGGATGGAAGAATGAGGAGCGCAGTGGTAGATACAAGGGTTTACCGGGGGTCCAACGTAGGGACGGATCATTACTTGGTCTTATGCCAAATTAATGGTCTATTCAAGCGTTGGCGGCATCGGACATCTGTGTCTACCACTGCGTTACAGCGTATAAGAATAGAGAGGCTACAAGATAAAGGTGTGAAAGAGAAGTATAAATGCAGACTGAGGGAAAATATAAGTGTGTTGAATGAATTTAGTATGAACGATTTAGACTTGAAGAATGTATGGAATAATGTTAAAAAAGTTTTGGTGGATACAGCCACCGAAGTATGTGGTGTAAGTAAGAGAACGAATGAAAGGAAAAGTAATACCTTGTGGTGGGATGATGAGGTACGGATGGAAGTTGAAGCAAAGAAGAAAGCATGGCTAGATTTACTAGCAACCAAAGCTGGTAATTCTGGCGGTATGAATGATGAGATTGAAAGAAAAAAGGCAGACTTTAGACGTATAAATAAGAGAGTAAAAGAAGTTGTTGAAAGGAAAAAGCAAGAAAGGACAGATAAGAATGATAGAAGAATATCTGATAACTTCCAGGCAAATATTAAAATGTTCTGGAAGCTCGTAAGAACTGCCAGGGGCAATTCAAAACAGCCTAGAATGAATGCTATACGAGACGAGAATGGCTGCATGCTGAATCATGAAGTTTCGAATTTAAAGAGATGGAAGGAATACTTTGAAAGCGTGTTTAAGAGTGATGAGTCGTCTGAAGTAAGTGAAATAGAAATTCCGGAAGAAGTAGAGAGAGGTAGAGAAATAATTGTAGATGAAATAGTGAAAGCAATGAAGAGCATGAAAGCAGGTAAGGCAGCTGGATATGATAGAGTATCACTCGAAATGCTAAGGGCTGGAGAGGGTGTAGTTGCAGGCCTGCTGTACACCTTGTTTAATTTATGTTGGGAACTGAAGCGGGTACCGGAAGACTGGTGCAAAGCCGTTATAGTCCCAATATATAAGGGAAAGGGGTCGCAGCAGGACTGTAAAAACTGCCGTGGTATCAGCTTGCTTAGCATTGTGGGTAAACTGTATGCTAAGGTGTTAATTGAAAGAGTTATGGAAGAAGCTGATGGAAAAATTTGGGATGTGCAAGCTGGATTTAGAAAGGGGATGGGGTGTACGGATCAAGTATTTTCCATGCGCATGATTGCGGAGAAAGTTTTGGCCAAAAACCAGAAAGTTTTTTGTGCGTTCATGGACTTGGAAAAGGCTTATGACAGAGTGGACAGGAACGTGTTATGGCAAACACTGACCTCATTTGGGTTGAGCGCTGGTCTGATACAGGCATTGAAGTCTCTATATAGGGACTCTAGTGCCTGTGTCAGGATCAACGGGGCTTACTCGGATTGGTTTGGCATCCATAAAGGTGTCAGACAGGGCTGTGTGGCTTCCCCGTGGCTGTTCAACCTATTTATGGACAGTTGTTTGGAAAATTTGAAAGTAGAAGAATGCGGGTTAAGAATGGGTGAGTTAACCGTCAAATGCCTTTTGTACGCCGATGATCAAGTCATACTTGCGTCTTCGGCGGCCGAGTTGCAAATGATGGTTACATTAATGAACAGGACATTAAAAGAAAAGGGAATGAAAGTGAACGCAAGTAAGACGAAAGTTATGGTTTTTGAAAGAGAAGAAAGTAAAACGATATGTGAAATAAGAATAGAAGGGGAGTTGGTAGAACAAGTAGATGAGTTTGTGTATTTGGGATGTGTGTTTAGCAAGGACGGTAGATATGATAAGGATATAGAACGACGAGTGAATGCAGGAAATAGAGTGAATGGGGCTCTACACTCTATTGTGAAAAGTCAGAATGTGTCCAAAAAGGTACGTATGGCAATTCACAATGCTGTGTTAGTGCCTACTTTAATGTATGGTAGTGAAAGTTGGGTGTGGCAGAAGAAGCACGAGAGTAGAATAAATGCTGTAGAAATGCGGTCATTAAGGAGTATGTTAGGGATGAATCTGAATGACAGAGTGAGAAATTGTTTAATAAGAGAAGAGTGTGGTTTGCAAGATGATGTTGTGACCAGGATTAAGAAAGGAATGCTTCGGTGGTTTGGTCATGTAGAAAGAATGAATGAGGACAGAGTGACAAAGCAAATTTATGTTGCAGAGGTGAACGGCAGAATCGGGAAGGGTCGCCCTAGGCGAAAGTTTATCGACCAAATTGGCGATATATTGAAAATGGGCCAAATCAAGAGTACCTTTAACCGACGAGCGTGTATGCGTAGGTATATGGATGTGGAGGAAGCGAGAGAGGTCTGTCAGAATCGTGCCAAATGGAAGTCCATAGTCTCTGCCTACCCCTCTGGGTGACAGGCGTGAGTGTTTATGTATGTATGTATAATTACACTTGGCGGAGATCTATGTTTAGCAGTGACCTAGTAGCCTGCAATGATATTGATAGATGCTTATTTTTCACATACAAAAGTAAATTTTAATAATTAATATCATCCATTAATTAATATTTCCTATGTATAATCAAAGTGATAATACATATTTTGCAGGTGGGTTAATAATCGCCCACCAAATGTCTTACAAATTATAATTTTAATTTATTGTAACAAAACATGACGACGGACGAAGAAAGCCTTCAGGCCGAACGATATCTAAGTTTGGACCCATTATGGAAGTATTAGTAACAGAAGTCGTAAAATAGATTTATCTTTTCTACGGCAGAGAGCTAAACCAATAATTAACTGAAAGTTTCCAAAGAATAAGAATACTAAAAAAAATATGCTCTATTTAATAAAGTCTAGACATAACGCACTTTTGCATAAATGTGCAATGAAGAATCGAATTCTGCTGAGTCACGTTCATAAAATTGCTTCTTTAATAATTAAAAAAATATTATAAATATTATATTGTCAGTGACGACTGAATCCTGGTTCTTCACTGCTCGTGGTATGAGGAAGCTCAAAACCACTTATCATGCTGTAAAGGTGGCTATATGCGAGGATCCATTTTGTGATAAAATATATATCTACAACAGAACGGGTATAACTGACATAACACAACAGATAAGTAAGCTGAAGTGGCAACAGACGCGTAAATTCCATTATCGATAACAACAAATGAATCATCAAAGGCAGGTACACGGCGGCGGTGCGGTATAAAAAATAAATATTTATATTTATTTTTAATATAACTTGTTACATTCCAAACATTTGTACTTATAGTTTTTTTTTAATAAATAGATACCTAATTAATTATTTATTTTAAATCATTATTATTCTTATTTTAATAAAGACGTTGTTTTATCTTTTTTTTCATTTTTATCACTAACCCACATAATGACAAAATTAAATACACTATCGATAACGCTTATCGACAACAATAATGCGCATCACTATGCTCGCCCCTAAGGCCCGTGAGTGGGAGAGTGAGCGAAATCCTCCGATGATTTATGACCCAAACTAAACGGATAAAATAATTCTAGTATAGTATAATAGAATAGAATTAAAGATAAAGATCGGTCTCTATTTATTCTAAATAAATGAGGCACTTATTTAATAATTCATGTAAGTATCGACAACTCTTACTTAAAGTTTGTTGTTCACTCTCTAGTAGTTGCATTGGATCGGCGGCAGTGTATTTTTGAATGAAAATTGAAAAAACCTAGACCGTATGGTCAATTACACCCAAATAATCAAGCTTATTTGCTTTATTATTGACATAGAGCAACACAGGAGGGGAGTAGTTATAGCTTTAATTTCCGATACAAAACTGTCTGTCATTTTTTGCGAGAGCAAATCTGCACCACGCACACTTTCTCAGCAATTTCACGTGCATATAGATATAATATTCTGTGTCATAACAGTGTAATAAAGTGATGCAACTACATTGCAAAGTTGCATACAGCTTGCCGTGTAGTGGTGGTTAAGAATATCCACTACCCCATATCTTCCCGTGGTTGTCGTAAAAGGCGACAAAGGGAATCAGGCGGGAGATGGGCAGCAGCATCTTCCTGGTACCGGCAAAAATACAATAAAAAACTGCGGTTGCCAACCCGCTCGCCAAGCGTGGCAACTATGGCAATATACCCCCCATGATGAAAGTTACGAAGAGACGGCCCCCAGTCACCGGCGGCCCCGCTATTCCTGGCTACGGTGGCGACCATGGTAACGGCGGGGCAGGGGGTGCTAAGAATCTCCGGTGGAGGTTCGGTGGCCACCTACGACGACTCGACCTGGCAACATACAACGCACGCACCCTGAGGACTGACGAGAAGATTGTGGAGCTGGAAGAAGAGATAGACAAGTTACGCTGGCATATTATAGAATTATCCGAAGTCCGAAGAGAGGGGGGGACACGGTAATCCTCGAATCCGGCAACTTGCTCTATTACCGGGAGGGCGACCATCTGTCCCAAGGAGGTGTCGGATTTATCGTCCACAAGTCTCTCGTTAACAACGTTGTAAAGATTGAGAGTGTGTCGACGAGGGTTGCGTACCTTATACTCAGAATCACCAAACGGTATTCGCTAAAGGTCATACAGGTTTACGCACCAACCTCGGCACATCCCAATGAGGAGGTGGAAGAAATGTATGAGTATATCTCTAGAGCCATGCATTCCTCCAAAACCCAATATACGGTGGTAATATGAGACTTCAATGCAAAACTAGGCACAAGAGAGAACGGTGAGCTGAAAGTGGGGAAATTTGGAATAGGGCAACGGAACCCAAGGGGCCAGCAGCTGGCCGACTTCATGGAGAAAGAGGGACTCTTTATGATGAACTCTTTCTTCCAGAAGCGGCCCCACAGGAAGTGGACCTGGTCGAGCCCCGACGGTTCGACAAAAAAATGAGATTGACTTTATTATGACGACCAGATGACAACTGTTCAGTGATGTCTCAGTGATCGCGAGGGTGAAAACCGGCAGCGATCACCGATTAGTTAGAGGCACACTGAACCTAAATGTTAAGTTGGAGAGGTCTCGTCTAATGAAGTCATCGCTCCGTCCCCCTCGTGCTCCAATCCAAAGTCCCGAAACGTTTCAGCTCGAGTTACAAAACCGTTTTCAGTGCCTAGAATACTGCAATGAAGTGGACGATTTGAATGACAAGCTCGTGGAAACTGTCCATGCGGTCGGAGTTCTGCAAGACCCGCCGCAGAAGAACACAAAAACTCTCCGACCACACTCTTAATCTCGTGGCTGTTAGACGGGAGATGAAGCTACTTTCTTCAACAGATTTGACAGAATATAGGCAACTGAACAGACAGATCTCCAAATGCATGCGGCGGGACTTACGCAACTTCAATACAGCTCGTATTGAAGAAGCGATCGAGCGGAGCCAAGGCTCCAAAGTCTTTGCCATAGATCTGTCTGCCAGAAAGAGCCACCTGTCAAAGCTGAAGACCGAATGTGGTAGCATCGTTTCCGGGGCACCTGAGATTTTCAGTGAGATTGAGAAGTTCTATGGGCAGCTGTACACGCCATCGTTGGAGCCGCACGCAAGTGTGAGTAACGATCCAAGAGCGAGTCTTATCCGACATTATTCCGATGATATCCCGGACGTCAGTCTGAGCGAGATTAGAATGGCTCTCCAGCACCTTAAAAACGGCAAGGCCCCAGGCGAGGATGGAATTACAGCGGAGCTTCTGAAAATGAGTGAAAAACCGGTATTTGAAGTCCTTCAGAAGCTCTTTAATTCCGTCCTTCATGGTGACATTACACCGGAGGCGTGGAGCAGAAGTGCGGTGGTCTCTTTCTTCAAGAAAGGCGACAACGCTCTCTTGAAGAACTACAGACCGATTTCCCTTCTGAGCCGCGTCTACGTGCTGTTTTCGAGAGTCATTACGAATTTTCTCGCGCGCAGACTTGACGACTTCCAGCCTCCCGAACAAACCGGTTTCCGAAAAGGCTTTAGCACCATAGACCACATACATACCCTTCGGCAAATTGTACAGAAGTCCGAGGAGTACAATTTGCCACTATGTCTGGCGTATGTGGACTATGAGAAAGCCTTTGATTCCGTCGAAATTTGGGCGGTGCTGCACTCCCTTCAGCGGTGCCAAGTTGACTGTCGGTATATCGAAGTGTTGAAATGCTTGTACAGTAGAGCTACGATGGCTATCCGAGTACAGAACCAGAGTACGAAACCTATCCAATTGCAGAGAGGTGTAAGACAGGGTGACGTCATATCCCCGAAACTCTTCACCGCTGCATTGGAAGACGTTTTTAAGCTTCTGGACTGGAAAGGATAGTGTATCAACATCAATGGCGAGTACATCACTCACCTTCGATTTGCCGACGATATAGTCCTTATGGCAGAATCGCTGGAGGACCTAAGCACTATGCTCAATAACCTCAATAGTGTCTCCCAACGGATAGGTCTTAAGATGAACATGGATAAAACAAAGATCATGTTTAATGTCCATGTCACACCTATGCCGGTAGTTGTTGGGAATACTAAGCTCGAAGTTGTTGACGAGTATGTTTACCTGGGACAAATAGTCCGACTAGGTAAGTCCAACTTCAACCGAGAGGTCAATCGACGGATTGAACTCGGTTGGGTAGCGTTCGGGAAATTACGGCACATCTTCTCGTCAGGTATACCTCAAAACTTGAAAACGAGGCTGTACACCCAGTGCGTGTTGCCAGTGATGACATACGGAACTGAGACGTGGTCCTTCACTGCTGGCCGGATGAGGAAGCTCAAGGTCGCTCAGCGAGCTATGGAGAGGGCTATGTTCGGAGTTTCTCTGCGTGATAAACTCAGAAATGAGGATATCCGCAGTAGAACCAGAGTGACCGACATAGCCCAACGGATTAGTAAGCTGAAGTGGCAATGGGTCGGCCATATAGCTCGAAGAACCGACAACCGATGGGGAAGAAAGGTTCTCGAGTGGCAGCCTCGTGCCGGCAGGCGAAGTGTAGGGCGTCCCCCCACTAGATGGAGTGACGACCTGGTAAGATATGCAGGAAATCGATGGATGCAGGTGGCTCAGGACTGTGCTTTGTGGCATTCTTTGGGGGAGGCCTATGTTCAGCAGTGGACTTGTGAAGGGCTGTAATGATGATGATGAATGATGATACAGCTGTAACAACTGTCGATACGCATTATCGATGAAAAGGTGGATGTTATAATAAAAATAGGTATTCATTTATAACTACTATAATTACCTATCATTTAACAAATAAACTTAATGTTTATATAGTTTTACAAACCAGTAATAGTTTTAACTATCATTGGTGTTTAAAATGGATTAGTTTTGTATATATTAGATTTAATATTGCACATTTTTGAAGTGGAGAAATTTGGGCGTTATTTCACAACTATGACTAACCACACACACACACATACATGTTCAAAATTTTACGGGTGGCACGGGGCATTGCATCTTAGTCCTCCGAGTTGGCGACGCATTTGCGATATAAAAATTGACTTGATAATCGCATTAAACAATCTAATTGAATATAATATGTATTACTTGAGAGATACATTGTGTTTTCATGCGATGGCCAAGTCAATGTATTTACTTAAAATATAAAAGATTTTTAATATTGATATAGTCACTATAAGATGTTGTTAAATTAGCTAATTACGTAATAACTTAAAACAGAAGGACCCTTAAGTAGGGACTGAATAAATTAACTGACTTGGTATTACATGGATCTCACAACTTTTTACGGTAGAAGAACTAAGTTGCGAGACTTGGTTTTTTTTACAAGTTATGTTTTTGATGGCATTCTATTCTATTCATGGATGTATAGACCATATTTGTCATTTGCCATATTTACCGATAACTATTTACAAACTGGTGGTCCTTCACTGCTGGCCGTATGAGGAAGCTCAAGGTCGCTCAGCGAGCTATGGAGAGGGCTATGCTCGGAGTTTCTCTGCGTGATAAACTTAGGAATGAGGATATCCGCAGTAGAACCAGAGTGACCGACATAGCCCAACGGATTAGTAAGCTGAAGTGGCAGTGGGCCGGCCATATAGCTCGAAGAACCGACAACCGATGGGGAAGAAAGGTTCTCGAGTGGCAGCCTCGTACCGGTAGGCGAAGTGTAGGGCGTCCCCCCACAAGATGGAGTGACGACCTGGTAAGACATGCAGGAAGTCGATGGATGCAGGTGGCTCGGGACCGTGCTTTGTGGCATTCCTTGGGGGAGGCCTATGTTCAGCAGTGGACTTGTGAAGGGCTGTAATGATGAATGATAATGATGATTTACAAACTGACATATCAAAACTATCGCTCGGTGACAGCAATAACTAGGATACAGACTCAGATCAGTCGCTTGACCGAACTTCATATTGTATGAAAGCGAGCGGTCTGTGTTTGTAAACAAATCCGAAACAATAAGACCGTTACTATGGCAACTATGGACCGTTATTATGGTAATAAAAATTACAATATGTTATAAGATTAGAAAGAAATAAATAGAATTTTCAACGGTGGTAGAGCCACGCGGTGTCGCACGGATGGGCCGGCTCGAACCGGGGTGGTACCACGACCTCACAGAAAACCAGCGTGAAGTAGAGGTTTACCTCTGCGTTTCGCTTGGTGAGCGCAGGTGGCCGGAGGCCCTTTTTACTGGAAATGAGGCATTCCATCTTAGTACTCACGGGTGACAAAGCATCTACATTTTGATTTGTAATAGAGGATAGAGGTAGATGTCTATGGGCCGCAGCAACCACTTACCATCAGGTGGACTGTGTGCTCGTTTGTCACCCTTATCCTATAAAAAAAAATGATGAATGATGAATATCATTAAGAATTACTTACATATGAAAGGTAACGCCATCGTTTTGTAAATTTGACGTGGCAGATTTGTTATTGCAACAGTCGCGAAACTTAATTTAATCTAGTGAGCAGTGCGGTTGCAACTACTAGTTTTATTGTACGCATAGGATCTGTGAACTTATACTTTGGCGCAGGGGAACGCCTGCGTATGGCCACTTCCGTCCGGTATGTCGGCGGCTCGTGTTACTTTATGATTATTGACTTATGATTATAAAAAAACAGATAACGTTCAGGTATATAAACATACATATATCCTCAAAGTTCAAAAACTTTATTCAACAGTTTGTATAAAAAGGGTTCAAAGATCATACTCGGATAATAATAACACCTGGGAATGAGGTAATCGCTACCAAGCTATTTCTAATTTGTTGTGTTGTTAATTGTGTAATATATAAGATTGTAAGCTTTTATTTAAAAAAGAGTCCCGCTGAATTTCATGCTGCTTCCTCCCAGGACAGGGACAGAGCTTTTTTTCGAACCAGTGGTAATTTACACAAAAGTGTGACTTTAATTATGTATTATTTATAATCTATATTGAATTAAAATGTTTCTGTTTCTGTTCCTATAACCAGCTCAAATATTGAACACGCGAAGAATGAACATACAAGCAGAAAAATCACAATTTGATCTGAACGTGACGGACATATGCTATAAATAAATCTTCATGAACTTCTTAAAAGTGCCAATGCTACCTCTATAAATGTAACATTTTACAGCAAATCAGAAAATATAGTAACAAAATTTTTCAATCCAAATTGAACCTTTAGCTAGTACTATTTTTACATGGTGAAGCCATGCTGCATTTATATTATGGTTGTAGCTCAGCACGAATGGGTCGGCTGGAAGGGGGGAGGACCACAATCTCACGAATACCAGCGTAAAATAGCAGCTTAATGTTGCTGTGTTTTGTAGGTATGGTGAGTTTAGGTAAACGGAAACCCTTTTTAATGGAAATAAGCCATTTCATCTTAGTCCTCAGGGGAGGCAACGCATTTGCATTTTAAATCTTAATCGAGGATAGATAACCTTACCTTCAGGCCTACTTACTATCAGATAGACTATGTGTTCGTTTGTCATGGTATTCTACATATAAAAAATCATCTAATCTCACGTGAAATAACATTAATGCTTGGACCGCACGGATGGCAATTTCGAATGCGATTTCCTTAGAGTGAAACTAAAATACGTGACTCAATTGAAACTATGTACAGAGAGTACGATATCTTATATTTCGATATTTTCTACTTTTTTCTTCTCGTGTCTCCATATTTATGTAAGATTATATCTCTGTATTAATAGCAAGATAGCCTTTCAAATTTAAGACATCATATTCTATAACAAAATGATGAGAAAAATATTTAATGTCTTGGTTAAGTAAGTAATATTATTTAACATTATAAACTGCGAGCTCATGAGGTCCCTTGAGGATCACCAGCTGATTAGTGACTGTCAATACGGCTTTCGTCGGGATCGATCAGCTGCTGATCTTCTGGTCTACCTGACTCATAGATGGGCGGAGGCAGTAGTGTTCAAGGGGGATGCATTGGCCGTTAGATTGAACATAGCGAAGGTCCTCAATCGGGTCTGACACAAAGCGCTGCCTTCGAAGCTCCCTTCCTATTAGTTTCCCGAGAAATTGTGGAATTGGATCACCGATTTCATTGCTGATCGGAGCATCAAGGTCGTAGTAGACGGTGCATGCTCTGATTACAAGCCTACTAACGCTGGTGTTCTACAAGGCTGCGTGCTATAACCAACGCTGTTTCTTATTTTATATGCATCAATTATATGTTATATACATAGCCCAAAGGAATTGGGACCCGGATTTGGGAAACACGGGTTCGATCCCCGCCGACACCAATGAAATTGTTAATTGCAATTTTAAGTGCTGATTTACAACGTGCTTGACGGTGAGGGAAAACATCGTGAGGAAACCTGCATGTCTGACAAATAAGAAAACAAAATATATTTCGAAGACATTTGAAGTTCGCAAACACGCATTGGGGCAGCGCGGTGGACCTTTCCTTGCCCTAAAACCCTCTCAGAAAGGAGAGGAGGCCTGTGCCCAGCAGTGGGAAGATATATATGCTGTAACTTTACTTTACAATTATATGTTGGAAGCTGGTAACATTAATTGCTATGCAGACAACGGCACTGGTGATGCCTTATACACCGGGCATGCCAATATTTCTCGGGAAAACGTCGCCGAGTACCGGGACAAACTTGTGTCTGAAGTCGAGTCTTTGCTAAACAAAGTCTCGGATTGGGTGTGAATAAATCTAGTCCAGTTCAATCCCCAGAAGATATAAGTTTGCACGTTTACCGCTAAAAAGAACCCTTTGTCGTATCTCCTCTGTTTCAAGGCACTCCCCTTGCTGCTTCAGCTAGCATCGGTATCCTGGGCGTCGACATATCGAATTGTGTGCAGTTTCGTGGTCACTTGGAAGGAAAGGCCAAATTTGCCTCTAAATAGCTTGGCGTGCTCAGCAGAGCGAGACAGTATTTCATGCCGGCACATCGCTTGCAACTTTTCAAAGCGCAAGTTCGGCCTCACTTGAAATACTGTTCTCATCTCTTGGCCGGAGCCAGTTGCCAGCCTCCTTCCATTTGAGTGCATCCAGCGCAGAGTGGTTATAATCGTTGATGACCGAGTTCTTTCTTCGGCTCGATACACTGGCGCTGCGTAGGGATGTTGTATCCCTTTGCATTTTCTATCGAATCTACCACGGGGAGTGCTCTGAGGAATTGTTCGGATTAATTCCAGCCGCCAAATTTCACGAACGCATATCGCGTCAAAATTCACAATACCATCCTCACCATCTGGATGCTTGGCGGTCTACGAATGTGTGTTTTACTAGGAGTTTTCGTACAACTTCTCTGTGGAATTGTTTACCACCGGCGATTTTTCCGGACCGATACGATTTAGGGGCCTTCAAGAAAAGAGCTTACACCTTTCTAAAAGGCCGGCTACGCATCGGCAACTCCCCTTGTGTTGCGGTTGTTCATGGGCGGCGGTAGTCACTTACCAGTAGGTGAGCGGCATGTTCGTTTGCCCCCTCTTCTATAAAAAAAAATACTATTCTGTGTTTAGTTATTTGACGTCTCCATAGCGTAGTCGCTTAGCAATGAGTTGCTGAGCTGGGGGCCGCGGGTTCAAATCCCGCACGGAACAAGTATTTTTATAGCCTACAAATAATTGTTCCTGGTTTAGATGTTTGTCCTTGAGCAATTTGAGCTTGTAAACTGCCTCCACGATACAGGATAAAATCCTAGTGTGGTGGTAGCATATTAAAAAAAAACAAAAAAACTAGTGCCTAGGTGGGGTTTATTAATGTGGCGCCATTTCGATTTTCAAGTATGACCATTTATTTTATAAAATATTCGATTTCACAATAAGGCACTCCACGTTTTTCGCATGACATATAGCCAATATCACTTATAGCACTGCTCTCTGCTTATTCATAAAATTTCATCACAATCGGTTCAGCGATTCCGAAGATTAGGTCGGACAGAGAGACAAAAATTTTACAAATAGCTATTCATATCTAAATGGTTTACAAATAACTCCCTGAACTCGTTAGAAGGCAGTGATTTCGATATTACAGACTCAGAGTTCAATTTTAGTTATAAGTAGAAATTTGTGTACTTTCTTATTTTATAGGATAGGGTGACAAACGAGCACACAGTTCACCTGACGATAAGTGGTTGCTGTGGCCCATAGACATCTACATTTATCCTCAATAAAGAATCATTATGCAGATACGTTGTCACCCGTGAGGACTAAGATGAAAAGCCTCTTCTCCAGTAAAAAGGGTCTCCGGTTCTCTACACTCACCATACGAAACACAGCAGTGTTAAGCTGCTATCTTTACGCTGGTATTCTGTGAGAGCTTGCACCTCCCCCGGTCGAGCCGATCCATTCGTGCTACAACTATACAACTAATATAGCTGCAGCATGGCTCTGCCACGTATAAAAGTGTTTAACGTCAAAGTAATTATCTTATCTTTATACATGAGCAGAATTAATTAAATGTATACTATATAAAACGGATCCGGTATTTTCATACATTTTGTCAAATCTTATTTTCCCTCTAAAGAGTGGCCGTACCTTTAAAGCCCAGGGGCTAAGCGACCGCTGTAAATTTTACAGTACGCCGGAGACCCTTTTTACTGGAAACGAGGCATTCAATCTTAGTCCTCAGAGGTGACAATGCATCTGCATTTTGATTCTTAATCGAGGATAAAATGTTAATCTGTATAGGCCACAGCATCCACTCACCATCAGGTGGACTGTGTGCACGTTTGTTCAATTATTTTATAAAAAAAAACGCCAGTAACCCGGGTTAGATCCTTGCTGGCATCAATGAAATTGTTTATTGCTACTTTAAGTGATGAAAAATGAAGACATCGTGATGAAATCTATACTGTTGGAGAAATAAAATATTTCTTAAACATTGCTTCACAAACCACTCTGATATAAGAGATGCCCTGTGCCAGCAAGGTAGAGAACCGAAGATGTCTTTGTGCTGCAATATACGTTTACCATAAGCGCTTACCAGGTGTACTGTGTGCTCTTTTGTAACCATTATCGCAAGTTTGGAGGTCATTCCCCAAACTGAAGCGACTGAAACTTTTGTCGAATTTCTTTATGAAAACATGACGGCTGAACTGGATATTTTGTCTGGCTTTGACGTAACAGCTACGCAGATAAAATAATTGGTTGAACCGCCATATATCGAAAGCCACTAGATTTTTCTGGTCTTTCGTATAGTCGCCTTTTACTACATACCCGGGACGTTACGTGTTATTATATGTATATACACCGCTACTATACGGTAAACGAATTATTGTTTCCTCCTTTTCATTGAACTGTGTAATGCAAGGAATCCTACGTTTTCATAGTTTCCATATCTTAGTTTATTTTATATAATACAAAAAATTAATATGGATATCTATTGTATGTTGTACTCGCATTCTTTCATTTTCCAAGTTACTACTGACTCTTGTCATACCTTCCTGGTTAAGAACTTCCGCTATCATAATATTATTTTAACCGTCTTCAAAAAAGGAGGAGGTACTCAATTCGACGGTATTTTTTATGTGTTACCTCGGAACTTTTTTCAAGGTGCACCGAATTTGATGATTCTTTATTTTATTTGAAAGCTGGTGCTTTTCATGTGATCTCATATAAATTTGATCCAGATCTGACCAGTAGTTTTTGAGTTATCCTTAAGAATGCGTATTTAATTGACTTCGACTACATTGATGATGTTCTCATTTTATTTATATTGAAGTCGGTTGTACAAAATGTTTAATTTTACCACTTGTCCTATCTCTTGATGTTATTAAAGGGGATGAATCATTCGACTTAATTATAGTCCTCATCATCATTCCAGCTAATCACAAGTCCATTGCTGAATATAGGGCTCCCCAAACAAACACTAGAAAACATGTTCATTAGCCACCTTCCTTCATCTATTTCCAGGTTATCATTCCATCTAGTGGGGGAGGGGAATTCAATTACCGGTACGAGGCTGCTACTTGAGAATCTCTTTCCCGTCGGTTGTTGGTTCTACGAGCTAAATGGCCAGCCCATTGTCTTTCGCTCCGCCGCCAGCCAAGATTCAACTGCACAGGGTAGGGAGAGCGGCGCCTCGCAATACCGTCACTTCTCTCCCCTCGTGACCCATCACCAGCGCATGAACGGTGCGGCCCTAGCAAAGTCGCGAAGGATAGAGTAAATGGCTTATTGTCATAACAATACTCCTCTTCCCCCGCGACTTCACCTTAACAGACAAGTATGCCTGACAAATATGATCATGGCAAAATTCATCTTTTGAGTGGTTTTCCCACTTAGGACTTAGGTCGAAAATTTTCTAAGCTATTGCAAACCCAATTTAAATATTCAGAATAATATAAATATTCAAATGGAAGTCTTTCAAGCCTTTTATCAACTTAATACTTTCATGTCAGTATGCAACTGACAGCCACTGACAATTCACAATCTCCAATTAGCACATAACAACTGCGGTAATTGGAAATACGTGGCTTGTATATTTACCTAGAGATCTAGTTGCATGATTCTGAATTAATTAAAACTCACCCGAATTGAAACTGCGAATTTTGTTTCATAAAATATTATAAGCAGCGTGCTAAGAGGCTTATTGGTGACACTAATATGGTTCGGTTTTTCTGCCGACTTCCAAAAAGGAGACGGTACTCAATTCAACTGTATGTTTTTTTATGTGTGTTACCTTACAACTTTGTACTGGGTGAACCGATTTGGATGATTCTTTTTCTATATGAAAGCTGATAGTTCTTGTGTGGTCCCGTATGAATTTGATCAAGGTTAGACCAATAGTTTTTGAGTTATTCTTAAATAACTTATAATGAAGTCGACTGTACAACATTTTTAATTTTTAATTATTATAAGATACATTTCGGAGAGTTTGTGCAGGAATTGTATGACATAATCCTTACTATTAATTATCCATTCTACCGCACCAGATGCTCCGCTGGTCCTCACGCAGCTTGTTGACATGCAAGGCATTCTAACTGTTATACCCCGTCAATGTTACGGGAATCGGTTAACGCATCACTTTCACGCTGCTGCGTCAGCGACATTAAACCTTGTAGTGTTATGCTACTTACATATCATTTTACACTATTTTTCCATTCTGTTTTGATATTTTTCATCACTTTTCACGCTATCAGTTATGCTACTTACATATCATTTCACACTATTTTTCCATTCTGTTTTTGATTTTCTGCATTTATATTTTGCATCACCTTTATTTCCATAGGATCCTGTAACGCTTTTACACAATAACAAATCATTTTCACTTCGTATTTTCACGCTATCAGCACCGTTTAAATCGCTGTCAATGGAGTCTTACCTTTTTCTATCTTTTATTGAGTTCTCCGTAACTCTGCAATTTCAGGTTTCGTGCGCGCTGCCGCGCTATAGTTTTTCCTATATGAATAATATCTTATTTCTTACTTAAATGTAACTGTTTTTCAATTATATACCTAAAACCAAAAATTTATATTTTTGACAACCATTATTTATATGGTTGTTATGGTAACTTTTATTCAAATTCGTCACTGGTTTGATGTTCTTTGTTCGATATTTTCACATAAATACTCTTTCGCTCTAGGTCATTTACAATTAATTTCCTTTTAATTTAAATAATTTCTCGTACTCTCTAAAAAGGTATAAAAGCCGAACAATCGGAGAATACGGGAGTCTCGCTTCAGTTTTCAAACGTGAAGCATCTACTAAAGGCCTTATCCCGGGGCCGCCTTGCCCCGGGATCCTGCAAGCCTCCATCTACATTTGAAGTCGTCGGCGTAGTCTACTTCAAGCGCGGGGCCACACTACTCCGGGTTCTACGACTGCTTGCTCCAGGCGCTGAGTGCACCTACTGCCCGTGCTACCTTTGGGCGCTACGACTGCTTGCTCCAGGCGCTGAGTGCACCTACTGCCCGCGCTACCTTTGGGCGTTACGACTGCTTGCTCCAGGCGCTGAGCGCACCTACTCCAGGCGCTACGTGCGCCGGCTCCGGACGCTGAGTGTGCCCAGACCAGACGCTGCGTGCCGTCGCCGCCAGGAAACTTCAAGCTCCGCGTGTGCCTACTTCTACTCCAAGCGCAGCGTGTGTCCCTTTGAACTTTAGGCTCCACTACAATACAATATTCTCCTATCTTTACTTTTTTTTATCTAATTGTAACTACACGTCATCCATCATCATCATCATATTTCATTTTTTTTATAAAATTGTAAATACCTTTTTAAAAATTTAAATATATTATTATCTTGTTCTACTTTTGTAGTTTTGTTGTTCTTAGGTTAGGTTCTCTATTTTTTTTTAATTGTCGCTTCACGACAATCTATATAACCGATCTCCCACCGAACGCCGAATCAATCTACAATCTACTATATACAGTCAAACTCGTTCCAGTCTCAGTCTCATTCATACATCGTTAATGAGTCGTTACTATATCTTTACTAAATCTTTACTATATCGTTATTCTATGTCCCAGTTATTTCTATATTAAGTTTACTAAATCTTTATTGTTAATAATCTTATTCAATTTTATCGTGTTGTTTAATTAATAGTTTTTTTTAAAAGCTCTAACCTCGGTTCCGTATAATATTGGTGGCAGCGGTGGGATACGAAAATCCTACCCGAATACGTTTCCGAAGAGTAATATCATTCAAGAACTAATAAATTAAACTTCAATAAAGTACAATTAAATCAAAAGTGAAAATAATTAAAATTAAAAGTGAAAGTACATTAATAAAATTAATATCCAGCCCGTCCCAAGCACAGGCCTTCTGCAGCAGCTAGCATCCTACTCATCACCAGGTGATCCCTACGCATCACCATCATCCTTATCCTTGCTGGCACACAGATGTCTGTCTCTAACGCATAATAAACACGAACGCAAGCTTGTTTATCACTATCAATATTCCTGTAAGTGATCTTCTTATAAATAACTATTTCGAACTCAGAGCAAAGACATCCTTTAATTTAATTTTAAATATAATTTATTTCCCAACCATCAAGTCTCATGTTATATTAAATATAATTTATTTCCCAACCATCAAATCTCATGCTATAGTACTTCAAATATAAACTGTATTCATTGTTCTATTCATTAATAAGTCACCGTGCTTTCATTGTTGAATGTGTTTATGTTACGATAAGTGTATTAGTTAGCATTGTTATGTGTTTTGTTGTTCATTGTTACATGCTTCAGCCGATAAGCGGACTACCTATTTAATTTTAATTTGTAAACGTACAACTTAAATATCAGAATTATGAAGTGTGAATAAACTCCCTGTGCCTCTAGAAACCAACCAATGCATGGTGAAGCAGAAGAAAAAATAGTAGAAATAGGCGTATTATTAAAATTCATTAAACCCTTTGACGGGTCACGGGAAAAACTAAATCCGTTTATATCCAATTGACAAAATGCATACAGTCTAGTTTCTAAATCCCAAAAATCAATATTATTTAAATACATAGTACTTAATCAACTAGAATATAGGGTGGAAACAACGTGTAGCATAAAATATTTCGAATCGTTTGAACAGTTTTTAGAATTTTTAAAGCAGCAGATCGGTGAAAGAAAACACTACTCTCACCTCCTATCAGACCTACCGGATTGCAAGCAAAGTTCTACAGAATCAGTAAATCAATTTGCTTTGAGGATAATAACATGCCTGGCTAATTTATTAACGGAAGTAAATATTTCCATTTCAACAAAAAGAAAAACAGAACCATCAGGTTGCGTAGCAGCTATGGAGGACCTAGCCCTTCATACATTCGTTATAGGACTCCAACCGCGTATATCCCAGATAGTCAGGTGCCGTGACCCTGACTCTTTAAATTCAGCCGTGAACTTTGCAGTAGCCGAAGTAAAGATCCTTTCTAGTATAGGAAAAAGACCTCAACCGCCATAATCTCAACCTATATATATACAACAAAAGACGATCGCCGCCCCTACGAGGGGGCAGCGATCGTCGACTTACCTTTTCAACAGAACTGCCGTCCCGACAATTTTAGGGTCAATGTATTTTGTCGATACTGTAAGAGTGTCGCCCAGGACATAGAAAACTGTCGCAAATGACAGTATAATAATAGCAGATAACAGTTCAGTACATCAATTTCACAAGGTCCACCTCACATGTTCCAACAGCGTGGCGAAAACACACCGCATAAAATCCACTCTGTCGAATAGGTGGGCGCGGTAGACCAAGGATACGATGAGGTTGATCATAATTTAAACGAATAAAGGGTTCTCGGCAGTATCCCGCGAGTCCAAATCCTCGTATACATACTATTCAAATTATAAATGACACCTCCACTGTATCTAACCGACTTAGCCGAATGGGTAACCAGCCCCAAACTGACAAGTCGGATATCACTGCATCCACTGTATCCAATCGATTTAACCGACAGGCTAACCAGCCCCAAACCAACAAGTCGAATATCACTGCATCCACTGAATCCAATCTCCGTACACAAATCCCTGTAAAACTTACCAATCCTAAAGTATCATACGCATCCATTGCAGCATCACGTATTCCCAACTCACATAAAAACCCCTGCAACTCACTGAATCTATTCCTCCGATGAAATATTCCAAATCCATTAACATCCAGAACCTGCATAATCTAAATCGTAATGTCACGCCACTTCCAATGCACAACCTGAAATCAGAATAAAGTCAAATTAAGGGTAATGAAATAAATAGAAATACAGAGAAATTATACCTATCTCATGTCATGATCCAGACATCGGTTGCCACCCAAACCGTTGTACTTCCTAGTAGATACAGGCTCAGTAAGCCTACTAAAGTCGAAATCTATATCATACCTTCCAGTTCTAAGTATTCAAATAATAGCACTTAAAGGAATCGACCCTGGAGACGAAACAACTCCTACATTAGGCAGCTTTCCCGTGAAAATATACTTAAGCTCTAATAAATATTTTACACACGAATTTCATGTCGTTCAAGATCTGAATTTAAATCATGACGGTATTGTCGGTAACGATCTTCTTAAAGACTTCCAGCGCCAAATCAATAATTCTCAAGGAACAATACAAATAGGTGCTAATTCAATTAAACTTAACTTTTCCGAACCAATATATACAACCTCCTCTCGCACGGAAACTGTAATCGAATGTACAGTTAATAACCTAGACGTTCGCGAAAGAATGATTCTGGATCAATACACTATATCTGACTAATCACTAATTGCAATCTGTTTAATTAACGTAAAGAAAAACAAACGCGTCAATATTACAGTAGTGAACATCTACGAAAAACTTGCTATAATCCATCCACACCATTAAAAATAGATCCAATACGGCTTGAAAACACTATAGCTTTTTCCAAACCACCGTTTGCCAACGTATCGAAAAGGACAAACGAAGTCATAAAACAATTAAGAAACTCTCACCTTAATAGCGAAGGGAAAAGCGGTCTATTGGAAATATGTTCCAACTACTCGGATATATTCCACCACCCTGACGACCAATTCACGTGCATCATTGCAATTGAACATAAAATTAAAACTAACACAGTTGTCCTTATTCAAACAAAATAATATAGATTCCCCGAATGCCACAAAAAAGAAGTAGAAAAACAAATAAGTGAAATTCTAAATCAAAACATCATAACTCCTTCAATTTCACCATAGTCCTCTCCTATCTGGGTCGTTCCCAAAAATTAGACGCGTCAGGAGAACGTAAATGGCGTGTTGTGATCGACTATCGAAAACTCATTGACGTCACCATCGGAGAAACATACCTCAAATAACCGAAATCCTTGACCAATTGGGGAAAGGCCAATACTTCACTAATCTGGACCTTGCATCAGGATTTCATCAAATCCCTGTCTTATCCTAAGACTGCCTTCTCAGTACCTTAAGGTCACTTCCAGTTTCCTAGAATGCCATTTGGACTTAAAAATGCCCTAGCTACTTTCCAAAACTCATGAACACATACCTCTCTGGCCTATAAGGCTCCCGCTGCATTGTTTACCTCGACGACATAGTTGTCTATTATATATATATATATCCACGATCTTAATTCTCACATACAAAATTATGCCTCTGTCTTCGATAGATTATGGAACTATAACCTTAAGCTTCAACCTGACAAGTGTTAATTCCTACATGAAGAAGTCGCTTCTCTGGGACATGTCATCAACAACAACGGCTGTTTCTTGTTCCCAAATGCGCTAAAGACATAAAATCTTTTCTCGGACTGGTCCATTAATATAGACGGTTCATTTATGACTTTTCTAAATTAGCCAAACCTTTTACCTCTCTCTTTAAATAGGATACTTCTTTCTGCTAAAAATGAACAGCAATTAGCCTTTGAAATACTTAAACAAAAACTTACCACTTCACCAGTTTTGGCATATCCAGATTTGTTAAAACCCCTTTGTACTAACTTGCATCGCTTCCAATTTCACTATTTCAGCAATCTTATCTCAGGGACAAATAAGAAAAGACCGCCCCACAGCTTTCACTTCCCACACTTTAAACAAAGTAGAATGCAATTTAATCGTGACTGAAAAAGAAATTCTCGCTATCGTATTCGGCACCAAAGCCTTTCGTCCTTATCTCTATGGACGCACTTTTACCATCGTCACAGATCATAAGCCTCTACAGTAGCTGTTTAGTTGCAAAGACCTAGATTAACCCATTGGCGATTCAAACTTGAAGAATTCGACTATATCGTCGTTCATAAAAGAGGGAAAGCTAACACCAACGCTGAACCTCTCTCTAGATTTCTTTTTAATCCCAAGTTCCCAACACGCAAGTGGAAAATTATTCCTCCTATACCTAATCCCGATAGTAATGAAATACCTTTAATCGACCTCCTCGAAGATCTCTTCGACAGACTTTTCAACTCCTAAATCTATAATATACTTACATATCCAGCAACTCTCAAATCTCTATCCATATTTCTAATAAAAAATAATATAATATCTAAGTGAAAGACTAAAAATCCTCCAGTATAAACATGATATCCCAATAACAGGACATCTAGGCTCATCTATAGATTAGAAGTCTCACAGATGTTGAGACAGCTAGATTAGTGTATTTTAGTTACTCGTACTTTCATAGCGTAATGTCTTATGGCATTTTGCTATGGGGTAATGCGACTGATATTGAAGCCATATTTGTTTTGCAAAAGAGAGCCATTCGGGCGATTTATAATCTAAATTGTAAAGAGTCCCTCAGACGAAAATTTAAAGAAATAAACATATTAACTTTGGCATCGCAATATATTTATGAAAATGTAATGTATGTTTTTTTTTTCTTATAGGATAAGGGTGACAAACGAGCACACAGTCCACCTGATGGTAAGTAGATGCTGCGGCCCATAGACATCTACATCAATCCTCGTTTGCGAATCAAAATGCAGATGCGTTGTCACCCGTGAGGACTAAGATGGAATGCCTCATTACCAGTAAAAAGGGCCTCCGGCCACCTGCACTCACCAAACGAAACGCAGAGGTAAACCTCTACTTCACGCTGGTATTCTGTGAGGTCGTGGTACCACCCCGGTTCAAGCCGGCCCATCCGTGCGACAGCAAAAGCTGCCGCGTGGCTCTACCACTGTTAAACATAAAAACATAAATAGCTTTAATAAGAATACGGATGTGCATACATTAAACACTAGGAACAAACATAAGCTTGTAATACCAGTTACTAGACTCCACAGAATCAGTAATTCATTTATGGGGCATTGTATACGCTTTTACAACAAAATCCCAGAACATATTCAAAGTTTGTCAATAAACAAGTTTAAAAGTTTTATTAAAGAGAAACTGTACAAAAAGGGTTATTATAATATCAAGGAATACATGAATGAAAATAACCCCTGGGAATAAGGTGATCGCCACCATGCTGGTTCTATGAAAAATCATTTAAAATTGTATAAACGAAATTATTGTTAAGTGATGTTTGAAAAAAAAATCCCGCTGGGTTTCTTGCTGTTTCTTCCCAGGACAGAGGTATTTTCCGAACCAGTGGTAAATAAAAAATGACTTTCAATAAGAATTATGTAATAATCAATATTGAATAAAAAATTATTCTATTCTATTCTATTCTATTCATCCCGGATGTACAAAAGGATTCAGGACCAGTATTATTGGAAAGGAATGAGAAGCGACGTAGAAGACTATGTCAAGAAATGCAAAGCCTGCCAAGAAAATCAAGCTTTCAGGAAAATAAACAAAGCTCCTATGGAAATCACTAGATCCACTGCTCCCTTTCAACACGTAGCTCTAGACATAGTAGGTGCTCTACCCGAATTCAGAACCGCTAGACTCCGCTATATACTCATCTTACAAGACGACCTAACAAAGTACTCTGTAGCATATCCCATACGTAGCCCAATAGCCGAAGACACCAGCGACTGTCTCATTCATTTCATCTCCTTATTTGGAATACCCAAATAAATCCTAACAGACCAAGGGACAAATTTCACGTCAGAACTTTTCAAAACCTTATGCCAATTCTTAAAAATCAAACAGTCATGGTCTTCCCCCTATCATCCACAAACTCAAGGAGCACTTCCAACTCACTAACCACTCCACTCTCAAAAATATCTAAAATCACTATAAAAACACAAATCAAAATAATTAGCCCACTTACGTCTATACCGCTATACTTACCTACAATACCACTCCACATATCACTACAAAATTTACTCCTTATGAGCTGGTCTTTGGACAAAAGGTCTATATTCCCAATTCTATTTATGAGAGGAGCTCCGGAACAACCTATTCCGACTATATTAAAATGTTACAACATAAACTCTAATATACACGAGAAAAGGCTGTAGAAAACATTCTAAAATCCAAGGAGTTTTCTAAATCATATTATTACTCTCACACTTGAACTCATCTTCAATATAAATCTGGCGATTACGTTTACCTTAAGAACCATTTAAGACAGGGAAAAGCACTTTCACCTGCCTGGAAAGGACCTTTTAAAATAATTCGTGTCCACAACAAGCATACGGCCACACTATTAATTAAGAGACGTCACATTACTCATCACTTCGACGAATTCAAACCGGCTGAAATGTCCGAAATAAATTAATTTACATTACATTTAAATATTAGTCATCTAAGATAAAATATAAGCTATATTAATTTTAGTAATCAAAATATTATTCTTTTAATTTCTATTATTAAATAACTTTACATTCATATTTCATTTATATCCCAGTTTCAGTGTATCGTCCCAGGCACAGCCGGAAATGGTTCAGCCGCTTCCTTCTAGTTCCGGCATCCACTTTGATAAGATAGGGAAATTAAAAATAATTAGAGGTAAATGAGATGTTGTTAGCCAAATAAATATTTCTTATATAGATACTTGACTAATAAACTTCTACGCCAACAATCTAATAATCTTTATTGTGATAACACGTTGTCTCTATTAACAACTCGGTTCAATAACATCAAACGAGAATATGACTCAATCTCCCATTTAATATCCAAACGTAATAAACGTTCCACATGGTTTAGCGCAGTAGGCACCGTATTCAAACACATCTTTGGCACTATGGACAAAGAAGAAGCCATAAAATTCGACTCCGCCATAACCTCAGTCCAAAATGACGAAAGGGTACTTGCCCAGCTTATAAAAGAAAATATTTTAATAACTACTACCTCGTTTAATGCATTTAATAAAACTATAAACAGAATAAGATATAACGAGGAAATATAAAATAATGAATTAAATACAATATTAAGCAATACAAATAATATCACTGGAATTTCAAATGATTTATTAACTAATTCAAAGGTCCATTCCAAAGATGTTTTATAGGTCCAGATACCTTTTTGCTAACACACCGCACCGTTCATTGATGCCAGTCTTTGATTCATGTGCGCGTGAGTACCACGTGACGCACATATCTTACATACCATTGCTGCATTAATGTACGTGATTTCGGTAATAACAGTGCGAATCGATTACTCAAAAAATGTGGGAGATTTTATATTTCATTCATATTGACATACCTAGTGAGTCTACGAGTATAAAATGTGTGTGCGAGGCTTGTGCATTTGTGTGCGTCTGTGTATGGGAGAGATGGTTGGTTATGTGCGTTTTATGTAGGTACGAACATCGCACTAAAATATTCAAGATATGTATAAAACCTATAATTAATGTAACAGTTAAAAATATATAAAAAAGCACAGTAGATATTTATGTACGTTACATATATTCATAATCTATTATTATTAAATATATACAAAGTACTACACTTTTGTACTGTAGAACACAAAATATTGCCGCTTTTTACGAAGACATTAATTATTTTACAATCCTAAGTAAAATGGCGAAAAAAAGTAAGTTTGGTTAAGTGTGAACTTCGGCCAAGAGATAGCAAATGTTTATTTTTTTTAAATTGCTCAAGTTCCATACTGCGTGAAAGAAGGACAAAAACAAATAAACCAAAAATCACACTTTCACATTTATAATATTGTATTAGTATGGATTGTCAAGAATGATGAAAAAACTTTTGAAACCGGTTTACAATCGGCTTTTTGAGGGTGGAACTATACACTCGCACTCTTTCTCGCTCTAGTAAATAACGGTTCTCAGTGACCAAAAAGGATAGAAACACAGAAAGTGCGGTTCCATGCTGCCAGATGTAGTTCATCTTTAAGCCTTAAAACAGTTTAACTCTATAAGTTGGGTTAAAATCTGTAAAATTAGACCGTTTAAAACCCCTATACAGGTAACCTTTGCTTTTTAGGTATTGCAGGTTGATCATGACATTAAAAAATGGTAAAAACATTTCATAGACTAGGCAGCACTCGAATATTATTGCGCAGTATTATTACCTGTATTGACATTTAGCTTTCGTATTCTTTTACAAAGAAATACACCATAAAATTGCATAGTTACTTATGAAAAGTGATGTTCTTATCCTTATCTTTTTTCCAAGAGTAATTTTTACATGATTTCATAGCACAAACAGTCATTTTGCGAAATTAAAAACACCGGTGCGTGACGTATGTTCACAGTGAACGTCGCTGGCATAATGGTGGAACGATTGAACGTATACACCAATATTGGCGCCTTTGAAATGGAAGCGTTTTAGGCGCGCGTACACGATATCTGGACCTATAAAAATCTTTGGTCCATTCATTATTTAGTAGCCTCAAAGCTTCGCTATTCGTCTTATCGTTTCAATTGGACATAAGGACAGAACCAATGTCATTGTTCTAAGTAACCAAAACATTCTACATCGGAGTGTTTTGCCCTAAGATGTTTTTAAAAGTATAGATACGTCATACTCGCTCTAAAATGGCAATATGAAAGTCAGGTAATTGTCCGACTCGCATTCAGTCGGGCTCGCTCTCGCGTCGCGGCTATACCTACGCTACAGCGCGTAAATCTTCTAGTTATTCGTGGCAAAAATGCCTTCCAGTGTTTTTAGATGGTGCACAAATTACACGGAAACTGTTCGAGACAAGAAAAACGTCTTATTAATATTTTGAATATAGATGTTTTGTTCATAATTGGTTTTATTATTTCAACACTAGCCGCTAAATATATATAGTGTAAATTTTGACGCTAGCTAGTGTGTTCATTTTTCATATCGGTATGTCACGCGCTCGCGCCAATGAGCGCTCGGCAGCAATTCAGTACGCAACTAATGATGTATATTCATCTTTTTCTAACGATAGGTATGCCCTATCATTTGTCTCTTTTTGTTAGTGCAACGTGTCATAATAAATAACTGTAGGTAGATATAGTACTACCTTCGCCACTTTAAAATACAATAATGTTAGTGTGTAACCTGTCTACCCTTTTAATACGTCTTTGATTTTGCCCCCTGCGCAACTATATAAAGAACACATTGATAACGATAGGCACCTACCTAGAGATGCAGGGATACCCATAACATTAAGTATAAATAATATTCATGCAATTTTAAGTATTCCCGATGTTTCCTGCTATTTCCTTAATAATACAATTGTTTTCATCCTACAAATCCCTCTTACAATGACTGATAGGTTCAACTTATACCATAGCATAGCTCTACCTACTCCTCATAACCTAACCAACCTGAACATATTTAGTTTAATCCTACCTTCAACTCCCTATATCGGAATATTTAATAAGAAGTTAAGTTACTGTAATTTAGATGGTTTAAATAATTGTAAGTATATACGCTCTGAGTTCCTCCTGTGCAAAGTCCCGACCCGATTAACTGGTTTCGCACTGAACGGTAGTGCTCTACCCGTTCAGTGCGAAATTAAAACACTGTTTAGTGAAATCTTTTTGTAAGATTTTTGTGCAATCTCGCCCAAATAAGATAACCATCGACTGTGGTTACTTAGGATTGAAAGAGACAATTATGCTCGATATGGGAATTCTAAATATCACCGCTCAGTGCACAGTGTACACAAAGATCACAAGGCTGGTGTCGTCTGATGACACCTTAAACATTAATATTCCTACACCTAGTTTAGATTTTAATAGAATTAATGATCCTTGTTGTAAACCTAATGTATCCTCTAGTATTAAAAAATATATATCTCTTATTTTACTGCAAAATATAGACCTGGATGACTTTACAAATACTAAACAAAATTTAGAAAACCTTTCCAAACTAGACAACATAATTAATAAACCCTTGGCAGTAAAATACGGAACACACCATATGACGTTAACATCTGTCATATTAATAATTACAGTTATATTTATAGCCTTTAAATGTTACAAATTTACAATGTCTTGATTTAAGAATAATTCAAATATTAATGTACCAATTCCAACTCGTAACGATGATGAAAATCATTCCATTTCCCAACGCGAGGATTCACCAATGTCAGCACCCCGGCTAAGGGTAGTTGCATAAACTATACAATTCTTAAGTGCGGCTATTTTCCCGATCTTCACTTTTCCGCGTGGGGCTGTTAAACCCTGTCAATGTTAGGAGATAGGTTAACGCATCTCTTTCACTGCTGCTGCATCAGCGACATAAAACCTATATAACCGATCTCCCGACGAACGCCGAATCAATCTACAATCTACAGTCCGTCTCGTTCCAGTCTCAGTCTCATTCATACATCGTTACTAAGTCGTTACAATATCTTTATTAAATATTAACTATATCGTTATTCTAAGTTTCAGTTAGTTCTAGACTAAATTTACTAAATCTTTATTGTTCTTATTCAATTATATCGTGTTGTGTAATAAATAGTTTTTTTAAAAAGCTCTATTCTCGGTTCCGTAAAACGGTTTGCTTCGTCGTTCATAATGAATACTGCTATTAAATCTGGGTGTCTTCGAGACAAGAGTGAATAAGCTATTGTTAAGCTTATTCAGCATGCTTTACCGTCATTGGCTGCATCACCACTTACCATCAGGTGGGATAATAGTCAAGCACTGGCTTAGAACAGTACAAAAATATATTTTTTTTATAGGATAAGGGTGACAAACGAGCACACAGTCCACCTGATGGTAAGTGGTTGCTGCCGCCCATAGACATCTACATCTATCCTCGTTTGCGAATCAAAATGTAGATGCGTTGTCACCCGTGAGGACTAAGATGGAATGCCTCATTTCCAGTAAAAAGGGCCTCCGGCCACCTGCACTCACCAGGCGAAACGCAGAGGTAAACCTCTACTTCACGCTGGTTTTCTGTGAGGTCGTGGTACCACCCCGGTTTGAGCCGGCCCATCCGTGCGACAGCAAAAGCTGCCGCGTGGCTTTACCACTGTTAAAATCTAATTAAAATATTAAATATTATCATATAGATCGTGTGATCATCGCCCAGTAATTGTATAGTTATGTTCCGAATAGGAACAACTAGTCAATATCGCATGTAGGCACACTTTCTGTGTCTTGCACTATCTCTGCATAATTCATTTAATTTATTTTTCAATCTTATTATTTATATCTGCAATTTTTTATGCATATCCGATTTTGCTAACCCTTTGCTTTCACGCTTATATTTTTACTTTTATAAATTTCAAATATTTCAAATATAGTTGATGTTGAAGAAAAGAAACCTACTATTTTTTAAAAGGCCGGCAACGCACTTGCAATTCACTCACCATCAGGCGTGTAACATGCTCGTTTGACCCCCTTTATAAAAAAAAATCTTCTTGTAATCTTTTGTCTATAACTGTGCTCCTTTTTGTGCTGTAACTAACTATATTATATAATTTTATTTCATTTTAATATATTTCGTGTATTCTTACGACTTAGGGACCTTCAAGAAAAGAGCCTACTCCTTTTTTAAAGGCCGGCATTGCATCTGCAATTGCCCTGGTTCCCCTGGTGTTGCAGTTCTTCATGGGCGGTGGTAGTCACTTACCATCAGGTGAGCCGCATGCTCTTTTGCCCCCTCTCCTATAAAAAAATCTGTCAGATTATAGTGATAGTTTGTGAATACTTGAACGTTTTATTTAACACCCGATAGGTACACAGACATACGCTAATACGCCTCTTAAGTATGGCATTTATGAGATTCTAGTGCTGAATATGGATGGACCTTTGAGAAGATTGCCTCAACAACATATTAAGCTGGCGGATTGGCGCTTTGTACATAAGGCGTTTCCTGTCGACGGTTTCAATAGTTTATTTGTGGCATATTGCTAAAAAGATAAAATGTCAAACATCTGTGTCAACGTCAGAACGCAACTCAACCGTTGACCTTATACATGGATCATAGATTAAACGCGATCTATAATCTGTCAAAACAAACTCTGGATGATGCAATAATTAGAGTATTATCGAAAGAAATGAATTTCGCAATAACACCGCAAATATTACCTCGAATAAATTATCTGTAGTGTCGAGGACTGTTTATTAAAAAAAATATGCGGAAGGAAGATTTGGAGGAGATATGTCAAGATATTTCGTCTATGTTACGTCAAAGTTCAGCGCCAAAATCAAATCTGCCCAAAGACGAAATTATAGCGTTGGATAACTTACGCAATAAACCAGAACTGACGATTCTACGTGTAGATAAGTAAAATGCCACGGTAGTCATGGACGTCAGATTGTAATTCTAATATACAAGGACTTTGGTCGGATGTAAGCTCTTATAAAAAGGTTAAAAACGATCCAATAAATAACACGGTTAAAACAACTAGCGACCTCATAAAGAAACACTCCGAAAATTAAATCTGGACGTAAAATCCATAATACATACGTGGGCCAAATCACCGAAGTTATAATAAGGGTTACCAAAAATATATAACTTATACAATCCCAATGCTCCCTTATATCCTATAGTGAGCCAAGTTGATGCACCAATTTGCAGATTGGCTCAACACCTAGCGAAAAACTCTCACCACTCAGGGGACACACACACAATGGATTTGTACCATTTCGTCAGCGAGATTAAAGATCTACATCGGGCAGACAATGAAACTATGCTCAGTTTTTATGTGCAGTCACTATTCACATGCTTACCTGTTGAAGACTGCATCTCAATTGTAATTAGAAGAATGGAAGAAAACAAAATGCCCGTAGAATTTGCAGTATTACTCACACACTGCCATGTATCTGGCTACCTATTGTGGAAGGAAGGGTTCTACAAGCAAGTATATGGTATGGCTCCCTTGTATCTTCCATTGTCGCCGATATATTCATGAAAGACTGAGGAGGAAACCCTGCTTCATACTCACGTTAATCCAAGATTCTACAAGCGGTACGTTCACTTTCACAGTTCTACCTTTAGATAAAGTAACTGCATTTTTAGACCATCTTAACTCCATAAATTCTAAAATTCAGTTCACAATGGAGTTAAAGGCAAACAATTCTTTAGCTTTTCTAGATGTGTTAGAAATGTGGAATCCTGATAACGCCTTAAGCCACACTGTGTATAGAAAAAGACCCATACAGATAGATATTTAAACGGCGATTCTCACCTGTGAAGGATGTTGGTGATCTTTGTTTCAAAGAACGCGAAGGATTTGTGACAGTAAACACCAAGCAAAACATAGTAAACGTCAATCAAATTTTGCACGACAACAAGCTACGGGTCCCGCGTCTACGTCACAGTTTTGTCAGTTTTCACCATCAGTCAAGTATAATGTCCGTCTGTAAGATGCAGGAGTGTATAAGCTTGATTGTGGTCTTTCTTACATAGGACAAACTAAAAGACCAATAAAAACCTGCGTTAGAGTTTTCTAACGCAGGTTAACATATCTGCTTTGTGTTGCTATATAAGCTGATATGAAGAATCAACGATCCGAGAAGTCTGCAGTCAGTGAATACGTACAGAATCGCCCCCGTCATTGCATCAGATTTATTAGACCACAAATCCACGCTTTCTTTAGAACACCGATTCCTGCCAAGGATGATTCGTGATGCTATTAAAATCAGAAAACATCCTAATCTTAATATAGAAGATGGCTAGGTGCTACCATCTACTTGGAGTCCTATAATTAATAAAATGAAATCCCAACCCAAGCATACAACTGCAAAACTTCAAGATACTATGAATTCATACTTCATAGATCGAAACAAAAATTTATAATTATAATCTGGAAGTAGGCTTGGTTAACTATGACATTAGGACGTTAACAACCTGAGTCCCCCCTCCCCCCCTCGCCATGATCATGGGCGCTCGAAACGTCGGGAATATAAAATAAGTTAATATACGCGATGGAATTCGTAAAAACTAGTTTTATTTAAATTCATGTAATTGGTTTATAACATGTTTCGTAAAAAGTAATAACTGTCGCACCCTACTTCGGTGTACAGATAGCATCAAACCCATAATTTACAAAAAAATACAGGAATAAAAGCAAAATACAAGCAATGTTTGTTATACAAGTACGATCAACTATAATTATTACATTCCAATCACTTCCTTACGGTGCGTAAAGTTTACCAACGCCTTCGCATTTGTAAAACAGTAAAAAAAAAACTAGGGACATTAGTCAAAAATAGTTAGAGATGATGAAACTTTGGGGTTCTAAAATATAAAAATGCATAGTAAATCATTATAAATCAATAGAGCACAATAAATCATTATAAATTATTTATTATGCTCCTAGCTAAGTCACACGTTACGTTAAGACGGTGGCACGCGTTGATTTTTCTGCATTATGAAGTAATGCGGCGGTGAGACATTTGGAGTATAGGTTTTATAGTTCGGCCGTTCAGAGAATGCGTTCCTGACACGTTGCGATTGAACTGACGACGTAACTTTGTAATGGCGTTGCAGTTACGATAAAAATATTTTTGCTGGTTGTTTACCGTTTTAACAATTGATGAGCATTAAAACAACATTATTATATCAATAATCAATGATTGTTATAATTTTGTGCCAAACTGAGTGTCAAATAACTTGGTAAACAATATTTTTCTAAATCTATACTGCGCTATTACAAGGTTATGTCATTGCTTTATATATGTAGTGCTGTGCTAACAATAACAGGCAATAACAGTATCGTAATCTGTTCTTATACAGTTATACTTTATAAAATAATACGTTTTGTTTTTCTTTTTAAGAATTTGAAAATAATGGACTATGAGATAATTTTTATTAAATATAAAAATAAAACTACGACCAAACCGAAAGCGCGAAAGAAAGTAGCATTTTTATATTTAGGTTGAAAATGGTAACCCCAAATGGCGTTATGGGCCACGCTAAAACAGTCGTCTGTTGTCGTTTCGTGCGCATAGACCACGTTCTTCAAGTGTTTTCGATCTGTTTTTATTTGATTACCCGGCTTTCGTTTAATGGACTGTTTCTGCTTTTCAAACTGACATCGGCGCTAAATCGGACTTCGATTGTGTTTTGTATTGCGTTCTTTTTACTTTTGGTGTATAATAATGCCTAAACGTGGACAAATATTGAAAAGTCGAGCCCGTGAGTTTATCATCAAGCTGCAAGATTCCTTTGAGCGGGAGCGGGAGCGGCGGACTCCTGTTACCTGTCGAACAAGTACAAGAACGCGTCTCTCAGGCGCTTGGAGTTAGCAAACGAACGATAACAAATATTAATAAAGAAAAGTTCGGCTCTACTTGCACGGAAGATAATATTTTACGTACTCCGAAGAAGAAACGTAGAACTAAACCCGTGACAGATATTGACACCTTTGACGCCGATGCAATCAGAAATTATATATATGGTTACTATTCCAGAAATGAATATCTCAACAGGAAGAAGATTTTGGCACCGTTAAGAGAAGCTGGACTGTTTAGCGAGGGTAAAACTGCTTTAACCCAAAATCTTAAAAGATATTGGTTTTTCGTATAAAAAAAACAGACAAAAGAAAAATTTTATGAGAACGATACGACATAATTTTAAAACGGATAAGATTTTGAGAGAAGCAAAAAATATTGATAACTGGGATAATGTCGTGTTCATTGACGAGACATGGCTAAACGCCAATCACACGGTTTCCCGTTCTTGGACGGATGATACACAAGCGTCGACGTCGAAAGTACCAATGGGTAAGGGGGCCCGTCTGATAATACGCCACGCAGGTTCTGCAAAATACGGCTTTGTGGAGAACGCGTTACTGGCATTTCAATCAAAAACCAAAAATGACTACCACGAGGAAATGAATGCCACTACATTTAAAGAGTGGTTCCAGAACGTGCTTTTGCCCAGCCTACCAGAGCCTTCTGTAATATTCATGGATAATGCCTCCTATCACTCGGTTCAAATACAGAAACCACCTACCCAAGCTAATAAAAAAGAAGAAATGGTGGCTTGGTTACAAACAAAAGGCATTGACGCAAATATGCAGATGATAAAACCAGAGCTAATTAAATTAGTTAAAGAAAATAAAGCGGCAAATGTGCGATACGAAGTCGATGAACTGGCTCTGGAGTACGGTCATCGCGTTCTAAGAATTCCACCGTATCATTGCCAATATAACGCGATTGAGCTAATCTGGGCTCAAATAAAAGGTTACGCCGCCCGCCACAATACTTCCCCGCCATTCAGCATGAAAAAGATGATGACCCTATTAAAAAAAGCCTGCGGGGAAGTCACAAGAGATGACTGGGCAAAGGTTGTTGAGAAGACTAAAAACCTGATTGTTGAACATTTTGACCGAGATATCAGGATTGATTCTGTTATTGATAATAATATAATTATACATGTAAGCGAAGATGATGATGAAGACACCACCTCCTCAAGCGAATCGGAGTCTGATTAATATTCTGCACGCACATTCAATTCAATGTACTTTATTGCATAGAAATACAGATTGTAACTTTGTAACAAAGAATAAATAAAACAATTTTATTATATTAATATTACTTTTTTTTGGTTTCCACTTAAATTACTAAAATATAAATTTTAAATGATTCCGCCAATTTAAAACGAAAATAATCTTAAAAATAACGCGGCGATTCATTTTGGAGGAACGGTAACGAACTCAGTGTTATGTTGTGCCCATCACTAGTCGTGACTAACTGATAGGTGTCAGGAAAGCATTCTCTGAACGGCCGAACTATAACAGATCTTTTGCTGTCTGTGCCCAAACGACCGAGCTAGACAATCGAACCAGACAACTCATTCGAAATCATCATCAATCAATCAATCAATTTATTTATTCGTTTTCACAGGTATTAAGGCTGACAATATTATAATTTTTAAGTATCTCCGTGAAATTCTTTTACAGCATACGAAGGTATATGTTTATCCACACATCATGAAATTAAACATAAATGAGAAAAATCAAAATAACAGTTAAATTAAGTAAACGAAGTCAAAAACACAAATTTAAAAAAATATATCAAATTACATATTATTTAAATCATTAGTAAATAGGAATTCATTGACATTATAATAACATTTATTTATAAGAAAATTACTTAGAGTACGTTTAAATTGTTGCGCATTATAACATTTTTATGTTATCAGGTAATTTATTATATAATTTAGGGGCCATCTTAACCACACTTTTTTGTCATAAGGGCAGTTTTATATACATTTGTCTGGATTTTTTGTTTCCGAGTACGAAGGTTAACAAAAGATTGCTGTACTCTCCTGTCAAAAAGATCCGGATTGCACTTTACAAACATACATGATTCTAGTATATAAATACAGGCTAATGTCATCATCTCATATTTCATCGTTTTCTTTTCGTATTTTCCTTGATTTTATCCTGGCTATACTAAATATTGATTGTATCGCAAACAAATGTTTGCTCTAGTGTCACATTTACCAAGGAATACGTTTGTATAACTTAAATGGTGCCCGTGCTACACTTTTGCGGCCGATTTCTAAAAATATATTTAAGTCCGAATCGGATACTTACCTCTTTTACTCAACTTTTTTTTTTAATTTTGGAAAATAAAATACTCTCGTTGTTAAGGAAGATCCTCGTTACAGGAGCGCGGTATCTTAATAATTCAGTAGTCTATTGTCTATTTGTGATCGCTTGTTCACTACAGCATTAACAAATTCGACCAAACATTTAGTAACATACTGGTGCGCCAGAGTCATAGTATAAAGAGAGGCCTTATACTATGCCAGAGTCGCTTCCTGCCATCTTAAATCTTAAATAATCTGTTGTAATATCTTAAATAATCCGTTTCACCTTGGGACTTACATATTATGACCTTACGGGCAAACCCTGTCGAGACAGTTCTCACAAAATTTGTGGTTCGAATCCCGCAATTAAACTAATTAAATAAATTAGCTAGTGGCCTATTTAGAGACGCACCCTCCACATACTATTCAGTATTATGCTCCTTTTGTTTCGGTACCGGTAAACAATAATCAGTTAAATTAAAAAAAACTTGCAAACAAAATCTTGTTCGTGTTTCTAACTCACTTCACTTGGAGAGACGTTGCCTCATTTTTAAACATATGCTTATGTCATATATGACGTGATTCTTTTAGCCAACTTCCAAAAAAGGAGGAGGATATCAATATCGCTGTGTTATTCTTTCTGTGTGAATGTTACTCGATATTTTGTCAATTGTGGGCAAATTTTAGTGTTTTTTTATTATTAAATATGTATTATGTATAAAATTAAGAGAAAAAATTCTATCCCCAAGGGAAGAAAAAGAGAAGTTGAAATATTTAATGTAACTATTTAGACGATGTTCGACCATTTAATATTCCTTTGTCCAATCAAAAGGGCAAAAAATTGACATTTAACGTTGCTAAGATATACTTACTTACTACTTATAATAATAATCGCTTAATAGCTTCAGAAGTCAGGACTTAGACTTCTGAAGCTATCATGCGATTATTATTATTAAAGGAGTCGCAGGAAGGGTAATAATGCTCTTAATTACTTGTTATCAATAATTTTTACAATCGTTTAAAAAATATCACACAATGATATTAGCATATCCCTACTACCTTACAAACTGAACCAAACAACAGTTCGAATGTTTATTTTTTTTATATGATAAGGGTGACAAACGAGCACACAGTCCACCTGATGGTAAGTGGTTGCTGCGGCACATAGACATCTACATCTATACTCTATTACAAATCAAAATGTAGATGCGTTGTCACCCGTGAGGACTAAGATGGAATGCCTCATTTCCAGTAAAAAGGGCCTCCGGCCACCTGCACTCACCAAGCGAAACGCAGAGGTAAACCTCTACTTCACGCTGGTTTTCTGTGAGGTCGTGGTATCACCCCGGTTTAAGCCGGTCCATCCGTGCGACAGCAAAAGCTGCCGCGTGGCTCTACCACTGTTAAAAAGAAGAACTGTTGTAAGAAATCAACAAGAAAACAATCCAAATCCTTTTATAATATGAAAATAAGTAAAACATTGTTATAAATATGACTGATAAGTGAATTAATTACAAATGTTTAGAAAAATAAATTACTTAAATAATATTAATTTTAAATGTCTCAAAATCTAAATTATAAAAACTGAAAAAATTATCTATGATAATTATTATGACAATACAAGCGCGTTGCTACTACAATACGATTTCTTTACTCATGTGTTGCTACCGCAGAAGAAATAATTGTGGAAATATCGTGGAAGAGTTACTTACTTACTTATCATCACGCACAATCCCTGACGGGGTAGCCAGAGAGAACAGATCGCCAAGTGTCACGATCCTTACATACCTCTTTCGCATCTTTCAGATTTATTTTCTTCTTTATACATGCACGTCTAGGTATCCGAGTACTCTTGACCCTCCCCTCTTCGAGCAGTCTGCTCACATGGTCTTCGAAAGTTAGTCTCGGTCTACCTCGACACCTTTTACTATTAACTTTCGCGCTATATATTTTCTTCACCATTCGGTCTTCACTCATTCGCTCAACGTGCCCAAACCATCGAAGCACGCCCTTATCAATTTTTGTGATAAGGTCATCTTTCAAACCTGCCATATTGCGAATCTCTTCGTTTCGCTTTCGGTCGGCTATGGTAACGCCGCACATTTTACGAAGAGATCGCATCTCCACTGCATTCAACTTGCTTTTATGCTTCTTCTGGCATACCCAGGTTTCGCTGTCATATAACAAAGTCGGTACCAACACTGCGTTATGTATTGCAAGGCGTGCACTCTTCACTACGCCTTGCCGTTTGACTAACGCAGTCAGGGCACCATTGACTTTGTTCTTGGCAGCGACACGCCTGTCCACATCTAAATCACATGTTCCATCCCGGCTAAAAGCACTTCCTAAGTATACAATTTCATTTACCTGTTCTAGACATTCCTGATTTACCCATATTTCACACTTCGTTCTCTCTTCGTCCCTTTCAAATACCAGAACCTTAGTTTTCAGCTTCTGTAAACAGCTGTCGAGATACAGTATGAACAGCCAGGAAGACATGACACAACCCTGTTTTACGCCCATTTGAACGCTAAACATGGGTGACAGGTCATGACCTACCCGCACACAGGCTTTACAGTCACAGTAAAGTGACTGCACAGCCCTTAGCAATCGACCATCCACACCGTACCCCGGCAACAGTTCCCACATTTTCTTCCTTACAACCTTATCAAATGCTTTCTCAAGATCCACAAAAGCACAGAAAATCCTCTGATTAGCAGCCAGAAGCTTTTCCGTGATCATGCGGAGAGAAAATATTTGATCCGTGCATCCTCTTCCAGGTCTAAATCCGCATTGTGCCTCCCATAGAAATCTTTCCGATTTCTCTTGCATCCTACGTGTCAAAACCTTCGAGTAGACTTTACTTGCTAAACTGGTCAAGCTGATGGCCCGATAGCACCCGCAGTCAAAATGTGAACCTTTACCTTTATATAAAGGCACAATGACTGCGGATCGCTAATCATCCGAGACATCCCCCGTCCGCCAGCATAAATTGCACAGCAGAAAAAAGCTATCCCAGACGCGAGGCCCACCATATTTGACCATTTCAGCAGTAACTTTGTCTAGTCCCGCAGCCTTACCACATTTCAAACTTCGAATCGCACGTTCAATCTCTTTCATACTGATGACCTCAGTGTCATCGAGGTCCGGGTCTGGTGTACCAGTCACGGCATCATCCCCGGATCCCCCACTAAGATCATCATACGCATACATTTCTCTATAAAATTCGCTCCATCGGTGCATGACGTCCGATTTTTCTGTGAGGACGTCATTAGTTCTCGTAAGCACTTTGTTCATTCTTAAGGCCGTCGCATCAATTCGGGTCCTTCCAACCTCTTTACAGAAGAGTTTGGAGTTCTCCTTAAAGTTGTGCGACAACCTTTCGTCCGCTTCTATTCTACACCTTTCACGCATTTCCTCAATCAATGCTTTCGTGTGAACTTTCTGCAGCTTATATCTTTCTTTCATCTTCTCTCTCATATCCTTATCATTACTAGAGGCCAAGTAGTCTTACCATGCTTTCTTCTTCATCTTTACAGCTTCTTTCACTTCATCATTCCACCATGCATCTCTTCTTTTACTACTGCCTCTTTTTATTGTTCCACACACTTCTTCCGCTGCACTTACCATTCCATCTCATGGAAGAGTTATACTGTATAATTTCGAATGATAATAATACATTCATTGAAATTGAATGGTATATAACTTTTCTGTTCATGGCATAAACTAACTGTACTATGCCTAACCTTCGCACAATTGCAAGCAATAAGTTGACAAAGTTTTATCTCGATCTGATGAACGGTATGGCATCGTATAAAGTACGAACCAACATTAATTTTTATATTTTAGATTTTGTAATCAAAAAAGTATGATATGAAACAATAACGATGAATATACAATTATTACTTATAATTATTAATATTTGAAATAATGTAACAATCACTGATAACATTATTTTATTCTTTTTCGTTATTTCAAGACGGCTTTTACTTTCTATTAAAGGTCAAATTTTATGCAACATTTATGTGGTAGATATTAATGGCTGCAACACAAATAGGTCATCTCGATAGGATCACGTTTACAAATATGTAAAATATATGTACAGACCCAGACTGGCGATGGGGAATAGCGTCAAAGTTATGTATCGTCTTGTATTAACTATTGCCAATCAAGAAAAATCCAAACTATTGGAGATATGTCCATGTCCAGTAATGACTGCTTTACTTTAGTAAGTGAGGCTGACATCTAGTGGATGTAGATAAACAAAAGCGTTTCTTTTTGAGGAAAACACTACATTCGCATTTCTTTTGTTTGTCCCTTGTAATACGAGTAATACGTGCGACGTGTAAAGAGACACGTCATTGTTGTGACTTGGGTCTCGTTATGAAAGGTAACCCATTTCAATGTGTAGTGTTTCCGTAAACAAGGAATCATAACCTATTTAAATATATGAATATGATAATATTGTGATGGTGTCTTTGTTCAAGTTACTTGACAGGTGGCACGATAGCGCAACTTAATGAAATTCAATATATTTTCATTTTAAACATTAACTTTTATTATATTTTAAGCCTAGAACAATACCTACGTAAAAATGAGAATCATACAAAAAAGAAGCACGTTAAAAATATATGGAGAGTATAAGTAATATAATATAAGGAACTGGTATTTTTTTTATACGATAGGGTGACAAACGAGCACACAGTCCACCTGATGGTAAGTGGTTGCTGTGACCCATCGACATCTACATCTATCCTCAATAAAGAATCAAAACGAAGATGCGTCGTCACCCGTGAAGACTAAGATGATATGTCTCTTTTCCAGTAAAATGGGTCTCCGGTTCTATACACTCACCATACGAAACACAGCAGTATCAAGCTGCCATTTTACGCTGGTATTCTGTGAGATCGTGGTCCTTCCCGGTCATTTGTGCTACAACTATACTACTTATATTGCTGCAGCACGGCTCTAACACGTATAGAATTATCATTATATAATTCAAGCCCTGACCTGAAAATACGAGTACATGATTCTTTAGAATAAGAATCATCATCCTCCCTCCATTTATCACAACCTATAAAAGTTCACTGCTAAATATATATTCCCCATAGATTGCCTCATAGGCATTCTTAAGGTTGCCAATCGCAGCCTTTCTTATTATTTTGCGTTTCTATCAGGAAGATTCTGCTACCCATCGCCAGTTCCAGCTACTTACCTTCTGTCGCCTCTTACGACACCCTAAATACACGGCTTTCATCTCCACATTTTAAGTAAACCAGTGATATTATTTACCATACATATGTTATAAGCTCACAAAATCAACGAAAAAAAAGTGTTGCAAACACAGGGAGCCACACATATTCAGTACTTAAAATTCCAATTAAGAATTTCATGCATGCTGGCAGAGACTAAGCCCTAGTTACGAACTGTGAAATTTAGGGCGAGCGCTTGCTTACAAAACTGGTCTAATTTAAAAAAACGAGATATTTCTGTATACAACGCATTTTTAGTTAATTTTTATGTTTTTATTTTTAATGTACGTTTCAATTTCTCGGAAGCGGCTCAACTTACTAAAATTATTCTTGTTTCTTTGAATGATTTTTTTAAATTAACTATTTAGATGACATTCTAGTTATAACATTAAACTAATATTCTTTAGTTCACCCCAAAATGCAAAAAAAAAACTTTTAAGAACCGACACTAGAAACTAAAATAAATACAATGATTTCCTCGAAGAATACATATTTTAAATCTTTTAAACTTTTGACATTACCACAGAATACATTTACAGGAAATTACCAGATTTATTATATATCGAAATGGCCATATTTGGAAGGGCTAATATCAATTATTTTGAAACTATTAATAGTAGCAGTAATAACCTTTTTATACCTATATATTTACTATCAAAAGTAGTAGTGTGAATTGTTTGGCGCCTTAAATATATAACTAAATACTACCAGACATTATAACTTTAGAGACCTTCAACATATTTCGCTGCAAATTGAAAGAGTAAGTGGCATTACAGAATTCATGACAGATAAAATATGAATGATAAAATCACTGTGACAATTAATAGCGTAAATAATTATTAAAAATGTAATCTAACGTTATGTAGTATAATGTAATGAATGATATAAACATAATAATAATAATAAGGCGTAGAGAAGTGACGATGAGGTGTTAGTGCCTTGCCTCGGCAAAACTGAAGGCGCAAAAGCCCGCTTGTGCACATGGCCTCACCATGAAACTGTCGAGGTGTCTCCCGTTAACTGACGCCCATTACATGGATGATGGAATTGAGGAATACGCGGAAATGGCCGCTGCCTGGAGGTCACCAGGGCGCGTTTGGAGTTGGCGCTGGACGCTACAGCATGCGAACCGCCAGCCGAACACCAGAAGCTGCACGACTACCCAACAGCCCCTCGCATCTATCATCCCCACCAGCTGGCTTGGTATCGGCAGGGTCTTTGCGGGCCCAGCACTCGGCACCCGCCACTGGTAGAGTACGCCGCATGCGATGGACAATGCAAATGAACAGCAACGCATTGCGGGCGTGTTTTAGTGCTAAAGGGGAAGAAGTTGGAAGTTTTGCGTACCGGGCTAGAATGCATCGACTTTTTGCTGAGCTGGAGACATCTATAACCGTCACCGAGCAAAGCCTGGTAGACTAAGTTCGGTATATCTTGCGTTCAAACATATTTGATGGCACCGAGCTCGAACGGCTACAACGTGAGGCTGTTTCCTCATCGGATGAAAATACTACGGCTGAGAATGTGGCGCCACAAGTTGCACAGCAACTCGCACACTTGGATGCCGCCATGAATCCCCCAGTTGTGGTTGATTCAGACTATGATGAAACAGTGGTAGAGCCACGCGGCAGCTTTTGCTGTCGCACGGATGGGCCGGCTCGAACCGGGGTGGTACCACGACCTCACAGAAAACCAGCGTGAAGTAGAGGTTTACTTCTGCGTTTCGCTTGGTGAGTGCAGGTGGCCGGAGGCCCTTTTTACTGGAAATGAGGCATTCCATCTTAGTCCTCACGGGTGACAACGCATCTACATTTTGATTTGTAATAGAGGATAGATGTAGATGTCTATGGGCCGCAGCAACCACTTACCATCAGGTGGACTGTGTGCTCGTTTGTCACCCTTTTCCTATAAAAAAAAAAAAAAAAAAAACTAGAACTAGAGCAAATGAGGAGTACATTGGAAGAGGCGATTGTGGAAACGCACAGTATGCCTCTTGAGAATCGACCGCAACTTCCCCGCATGACCGTAATCAAGTGGAATCGGCCTGTCGTGAGGGCTTTAAACCCAATGCTGGTGACCTATTTGGAAGCCAACCGGGACCTTTTGCAATACGAACTCAATTATTTTTGGCGCCGCACTTGCAGTATATCGCATTATTTGCGCCAAGCTCCCCAAGGCCGGACGTACTATTAGACAAAGTAGCGCCATCCTAGTTAGAATGGCGTTTTCTGGGACAAATGTCAGTTTTTCCCAGTCGGATATAACGCAAAAACTGACGAAGCGCATAGACGACCTGAAGCAGACAATCGCTGCTTGGGTAAATCAGATTTGGTGATATACCGAGAGGTTGACACGGTTCAACCAGAATCGTCTCTTCCAGAGTGATCAGAAGAGGCACTATAAATCATTGGAGCGACCAATGGTACGTGTAACGGGCCCAGCACTGAATCAGGCCGACACTCTTGCATACTGGCGTGGTCAGAGCCCGGAAACTACAGCGAGGCCCTTGGACGGATGTTTTGGCAAGTCAGTGTGCGAGTGTTATGTCCTCGGATCCCGTTATCATAACGCCGGATGACGTAGCTGAGGTGGTCCGTAGGGCCCCGAACTGGAAAAGTCCGGAACTCGACGAGCTGCAGCAATACTGGCTGAAGGGGTTCGTAGCGTGTCTCGCTGTGCTCGCTCAACAATTTCAAGAGGCTCTCGACCAAAAGTCACTACCAAGCCCCTTCACTACTGGGATCCCTCGTTTGTTTCCTAAACACCGGGATTCCACAGACCTGAGAAAATATCGCCCCATTACGTGTCTACTCGCCATATAAAACACTGACATTCATTTTGAGTACGCGAATCATTCGTTACCTGGACTTAAATCAGGTGATATCGCGTGCTCAAAATGGATGTCGGGGCGGTAGTCGTGGAACTAAGGAACTACTCCTCATTGACGCGGTCATTGACAAAGTGGTTAAACGCAACTGTCGGAACTTCTCTACCGCCTGGAGAGACTATAGAAAGGGATTCCACTCGGCGCCCCATACATGGCTAAAGGGGATCCTCGAGCTGTACAAGGTTGACTATACAGTTAGAGATTTTCTCAAGCAGTGTAAGGGGCAATGGATTACAATTCTTTGTCATCTAGGCGAGCGGATGACGGGAAGCCGCATGAGGATAAGAAGGGGTATCTTCCAGGGCGATTATTTAAATCCAATCTGGTTTTGTCTCTCCCTGAACCCTTTTACTGGAGGATTTTGAGAGGGGATTTCAGCTTCAGAAAGGAGGTACAAAAGTGACCAAACTTTTCTATAGGGATGATCTCAAATTGTTCGCCTCCAGTTGGTCCCATCTTATTGAATTCCTAACATCACTTGTGAGTTTAGTAATTCTATTAGAATGGAGCTGGGGACGCATAAGTGTGCAATCCTCCACGTTGAAAGGGGAAGGGTTGCTAACTCTGAGGGCATAGACTTATCTATGCCCATCAACTTAAAAACCCTTTCCGACGCTGAAACATACCGATACCTGGGTATGTGACAGAACATCGGTATCGATGAGGTGGGTATGAAATAGTCAGCTTGCGATATGTTTTATACGCGCTTGACAAAAGTGCTTAACAGCTTTTTGTCCGGTTTGAACCACACGCATATAACGCTTGGGTTATGCCTGTTCTCATGTATACCTTTGGCATACTTAGGTGTACTCAAACTGAACTTAACACCCTGGATAGAAAATCCCGCACTACTATGACATCTCATAGGATGCATCGTCCGAGATCGTCGATTATGAGGCTGTATATGCCGCGGAAACATGATGAGCGTGGCTTTTTAAGCTCGCTTACCATGTACAATCACGAAGTGTGCAGCCTCCGTAATTACTTTCTGATGAGATCGGATGATCCATTCTATAGGAACGTCATCTCTTGTGATAAAGTGCTTACCCCTCTATCCTTAGCCAACGACCAATTGCAAGACCCGGCAGTACAGAGCATTTCCGACAGGGAGGCGGTATGGAAGGGGAAGGAACTCCACAGGAGGTCCTACAAGGCTCTACATGAGCATTTTGTAGAAACATTTGCCTCCGTCCACTGGCTACGTTTTGGTGACCTCTTTAGGGAAACTGAGGGTTTTTTTCTGTGCGATACAGGATGTAGTTAATAAGACCAACAACTATCGGAGATACATCCTAAGGTCCGTCGACCGTTGACATATGTCAAGCTTGTCGCCATACCGGAGAGTCACTTAGGCAGTCATCACCGGTTGTTCGAAACTTTCTAACTCTGAGTACTTGCACAGACAGAACCTAGTAGCCAGAATTCCATACGGTCTCGTGAACCGGAAATTGCCTTATTACAAGTACGTGCCGGAAACCGTGCTCAAAAATGACCGCGCCAGGCTCTTTTGAGACCGGGCCATCATCACGGACAGAACTATTCTTGCGAATAAGCCTGATATTGAGCTGATGAACCGGGCACAGTCAAGGATATTTTTGGTCGACATTACCATTCCGTTTGACGAGAACCTCGTAAAAGCCGAAGCAGATAAGGGAACAAAATGTCTGGACCAGGCTCAAGAGGTGACCGACATGTGGGGTGACCTGCCGACCGAAATTATACCTGTAGTCGTTTCTGCAAACGGGCTAATCCCAGTCAGCCTCTCGGGTCATCTGAGGCGACTGGGACTCCGTGACGGACCGCTCCGGGCTCAAATGCAAAAGACGGTGCTCCTCGATACCACCCGCATCGTCTGCCGGTTTCTCTCCCTTTCCCTGTATCCCTCGACCGTTTGGTCACCCTGCCGAGGGCTTCCATCTGGTTGGCTTTTAATTTTTTATGTATTTATTTTACTATATTAATATATTTATAATATACTAGCTCGCCAGGCAGACGTTGTTCTGCCCTTTCCGATGACCCTTCCTATAAAAATCCTTAAATTCGCAATAAATAATTTTGAGGGTCATTTATCGGGATAAAAAGTATCATATCTCTCTAATTGGACCAAAATGCACACAATGTGCAAAATTTCATTGAAATCAGTTCAGTAGTTTAGGAGTCCATCGCGGACAAACAACGTGACACGTACTTTTTATATATAAAGATTTATCATTTCCATTTATATATTTGTGCAGCCCAGCCAAACGAGAAAACTATTTATATACCCCATCCCCATTAGATATTTATGAATGAAAGTTAGTTAAAATAATACATTACCACGTATTTTGAATTTAAGAGATAATAATGACAGAATGTTTGTGATAAATTTAATTTTAATAAATTTTTCTTCACCATTTGCCTACATTACTTATGAACCTTCTCTGCAAATTTGGCCGGTAATGGCAAAATAACCCTGTATACAAACTAATTACCTCTTGTATAACACTAAAAACTAATACGCATTTAACACATAACAAAGTATTAGCGGAGAAACAATTATAAAAAGCATTCGACAGTGTACCTCTGTACTCTTGTACCAGTGTACTCTTGGCTGATACGAGTTTTGCAAATTTAAAAAATCAACCCGGATATTATTTCTTTCCTGGAGGAAGTTATGAGAAAGTGGAAAACTAAACTAGACCTTAATGACGGCAATAAGACTATAGTCACAAAAGATATACCAATCGCTAATGGCATTATCCAGGGAGATTCATTGAGCCCACTGTGGTTTTGTCTGGCTCTTAACCCTTTATCTTCTTTGGTCAACAAAACAATCATGGGTATAAATTAACTAAAGACACCTATGTCAATCTTTCCATGTATAGGAATGATATAAAACTTTTTGCTAAATCAGAAAAAGAAATGAACACCCTCATAAAATTACAGCTGAGTTTAGTAAAGATATAAGCATAAAGTGACCATTTATATATTATCAAAGTGGGACGTCTCTTGCGGAACTATGGTAAATAAAAGTTTTTAGTAGTTTACAAGGTTATTTTTTTATTATAAAAGCTAATAACAATAATAAAAAGTAATCAAAGCACTTATTACAAAATAATTAAGTAGGTTGCATGAGTTACTAAGCCCTAGCAGTGGCGTGACTTCTACATATTATTTTTATATTTATCGGCTGAACAAATTAGTTTTAAAATATCGGCCCTCATTTTTAGGTACATATGGAGCTCAGTACATGATTTATTTATATTTATTTTTGTAATTAAAATGACTTTCACTACTGCGACACTTAACTAAGTTTTATCACTGATCCATATTTTGTTCATTTGAGAAATAACTCTTTCGACCGGCGCATTACTTCCTGGCAGACACATAATGTACTCAACGGTTGCGTAGCTATGTAACGAAGGGCCCCGGGGCAAAAATGAAATTGGAGCCTTATTGAAAATAAACTAAATACTTTAAAGGTGCAAAACTACTTCATCATCAGGGTCTTGTCGCCCACTGCAGGGCATAATAAAGCAAAACTACTTACTACTAAATATTATGTGTACGCATGAACAATGACGAAAACATAACAGTGGAAGAGTCACACGGCTGCTTTTGCTGTCGCACGGACGGGCCAGACTTGATGAAGTGACGACGTGGTAAGACATGAAATGAGGAGCTGGAATGAATGAATATAATGAATGGGTGGACCGGCTCAAACAGAAGCGACCCACGACAAGCTACACTACTCTTCCTTAGAGCGGGTGCTCAGGCTGTCTCGCGTATCCCGGCGAGGGGGGGGGGGCGGTGAAATTCTGCTCAAGACTAATACTGCTCGTGGCAAGTAGAGCAATAAGAGAAAGGTGACCCCTGCCACGCCATCCGTGAAATTCTGAAACATCTGGGTATTTCATTCGAACTCGAATGAAATATTCGAACTCGAATTCAAATTATTTCATATCATCTGAAGACGGCAAAGTCGACTTGCTCTTTCTAACCGAGGCGCAGGTATCCTCTCCGGTCGATACTTCTCTCCTATCCGGAGTACAAAACACAAAGGTGTTATAATTTAATTATAACACCTTTGTGCCTCGGGCTGAAGTGTATGTATACGTCAGAGATAACATCTGTTTTCGATGCCTCGGCAGTCTTGATGTTCAGCGACGACCATCCTCGCATCTACGGGTGCCTCTGTAGGTAATGCCGACACAGACCAACTCATCGACCACGTCCGAATCGCTGCAGATTCCGTGTTACAACAGGTCCCGTCTGCAGAGATCATGATCCTTGGTGATTTTAACGGCCACCACGCTCAACGTTCCGATAATGCGAAAAAATCTGTTTATGACTTTGCCTTGGCATATGGTCCGACACAAATAGTTATTCCATCTACGCGGATTCTAGATGTGGAGAATCATGCACCTTCCCTGTTGAAACTTCTGCTGACCTCTCATCCAGACGGATATCAGGTCTCCATCGGCGCCCCTCTTGGCTTATTGGAACATTGTCTGATCCGGACTATGGTGCTACTCACACTCCCATCGTGGTTGCGTTCTGCAGATCGCCGCCGTGTTTGGCCCTATAGTTCGGCCGATTGAGACAAGATGATCCCAATGTGCTTCTGTCACTGATGTGGTACTTCAGGAAATGGGACTCTTTATTCTATCATCTGTGGTGCCTTGTTTGGTCGCTCCTATAAAATTGCATCGCGCTTCAATAGGAGTACTTCACCAGCGCTGTTAAAAGGGAGTATAGTTTCGCCGTCAAGTCGGTACGATACGATTTACACAACACTCGGTGCGCATAGCACTACTCTCCCTCGACGTCAAGTCTAGTGGGCCTGATGGAGTTCCTTCCATTGTGCTGAAGACGTGTGCTGTAACATGTCTTTTGTAAACTTCTTTTTCCCTAGGCGTAGTCCCGAACTCAAACAAGACAACCTTAGTGCACCAGATCCCTAAAAAATTATCGAAAATCGACCACTCAGACCTATCCGACTTGTTCTTCAAAATAATGAAAACCATTGTGAACTGCCAGCTCATGAGGTTGAGGATCACCAACTGAAATGTAACCGCCAGTACGATTTCCGTCGGGATTACTCAGCTGGTGATCTTCTGGGTTACCTAACTCATAAATCGGCAGAGGCAGAGAGGGAGACCCTGGCCATTAGTTTGGATTAGGTTTGGCACAAAGCGCTTCTTTTGAAGCTCCCTTCCAATGGGCTTTCCGAAAATGTATGCAACTGGATCAGCAGTTTTCTTGCAAATTGGAGCAACAAAGTCGTAGAAGTAAGTGCATTCTCCATTTACAAGTCTATTTACGCTGGTTCCATAAGGATACGTGCTATCACATACGTTGTTTCTTCTGCTTATTACGAAAGACACGAAAGACGGAGAGATGTTGCATCCCTTTGCATTTTCTATCGCATTTACCACGGGGAGTGTTCAGAGGAATGGGTCGGATTAATTCCAGCCACAAAACTTCAGCAACGCATTTCACAAATCTACAACATCGGGATGTTTGGCGGTCTACTACTATCGAACAGATACGATATAGGGAGCTTCAAGAAACGAGCTTACTCTTTTTTAAAAGCCGGTAACGCGCCTACAATTCCCCTGGTGTTATATTTGTTAATAGGCGGTGGTCGACACTTGCCATCAAGTGAGCCGCATGCTCGTTTGTCCCTCCCTTCTATATAAAAAAGACAATAAGACGAAGTAGACAATTATCTTTAATAATGTTCTATTTATGTTCTGGAAGAGGGATTCATTTTTGTGATTTCAATTTGAGCCGTTCGCGGTCAAGGGTCAAAAAGTTAAAACTCGAAAATTCTTTATACGACTAGATTAGTTTTTCAAATTTCGTTTTTGAAGGCCGAGGGGCCCCTTTAGCGTGGGGGCCCCGGGGCACTGCTCAGCCTAGCTCCTGGATAGCTACGCTATTGGTACTCAATAATTGTACAAAGGATCGTTAAGTAAAGATAGTTGGCACCGAAGTGCTGAAATAATTCAACCCAACGGTTTTCAGCTGCAATATTCTCATCATTCCAGCCAGTGATCTTTTCATCTGTCGCAAAGTTGGAAATAAGCGAAAACTTGTCAAAGACTTTCGTATCTTAGCTGCTGCTAATAAACCCTTGCGTGATCAGTAAAACCACTACTTTTTGTACCTCATCCCAAGTAGGTAGGTGCTTTTGTTAAATTTGCCCATTGAAACAATTGTAGTTCTATGTTGAATTGACACCACTGCTCCAAGTATTCTTTGCTTCTCCTATAAAACTCAGCCGCTGCAGTTTTAACATTCTGCTGGTCAACAGCAATTTCAGTTCCTTGTAATTTTTTAAGTAGCTTACGGACGGTGTGAGGAAGGAAAGTCGTGCTCTCTTTGAGTGCCAGGTTATCTCGGAGACGATTAATTTCCTTCGCAGACTCTATTGCAGACACGTTTTGCCCCTCAATTTTTGAAACAGCTTCATAAAATGTCGCTGCTTGTGCATGTAAGAAATGTAACCACAACTCTGATCTAGGAATTTCGAAAAAATATTTTAAAATATTTGGGATTTTGTCGATACTTAGAAAATGGCTTTTTAAAGGCTGAAACATTTTTAAAACTCTCTCAAGTGCGGGCATTAAGGCAAGCCACCTTGTTTTACTGTAGCCCAGCAGTTTGTGATACTCTGTGTCAGTTGAATCACAAAACTCTTTCAAAGATTCGACTCGAATGCTGTAGATGTAAAAGAATGAAGTTAGGTCGGTTTACGAAAGCGGGACTATTTTGCCTTCGCTGGGGACAGCAGGACAGACAGCCTGGAAGCGGGACTGTCCCGCTCAAAACGGGACGTATGGTCACGTTATATATGCATGATCTTCGTTTTAGATAAATGCAAAACACTTAAACTTCATAAAGGTTTTCTACGTGGTAGAGCCATGCTGTAGCTATATTATGGTTGTAGCACGAATGGGTCGGCTCGACCGGGGAAGGACCACGCTCTCACAGAAAACCAGCGTAAAATAGCAGCTTAACGCTCCTGTGTTTCGTATGGTGAGTGTAGAGAACCGGAGATCCTTTTTACTGGCAAAGAGGCATTCCATCTTAGTCCTCACGGATGACAACGCATCTGCATCTTGAGTCTTTATTGAGGATAGATGTAGATGTTTATGGGTCACAGTAACCACTTACCATGAGGTGGACTGTGTGCTCGATTGTCACCCGATCCTATAAAAAAAAAAAAAAGGTAGATTCAATAGTAATACAGAAAGTGAATACGATATGTTTACATTGATGGACGAAATTGATACATATAAATATATAGGTTTGCGTAAATGAAGATGTATAGACCATACTGCTATTAAAAAGGACCTTAGTAATGAAAATTTGTAAAAAGCTACTTAATTCTAGAAATTTATTCAAAACTATTAACACTTTTGCCATCCCAATACTTACCTATTCTTTCGGAGTTGTTAAATGGTCAGCGTATATCTGTACGAAATCTTGAAATCACAACTAAGACTATAATAACTATACACAAATATTTGCATGTTAAATCGGCAATTGATCGACTTACGATTTTTTTTTATGAAAAATCAGCTAATAGTCTGTTACATAAAGCAGTTATTGAATCCGATACCAATTATACCCCTCTTAATTTAAGTAATCAAGGCAATAGATCTACTACAGTAATTGATCATGAAAAAGAAAAGCTACCAAAGTGACTTAGTAAAGAATTACTTGGTAGACATGCACACGATTTAAAACAACCTCATGTGGCGACGCGTCCAAAAACAATATTTAAATTTATTTGTTTCTCACTTACAAACAGCTTCTAAAGATTAATCATCAAGTGATAGTTATTCTATTTAGTAAGCGTTCAGTAAAATTTTAAAGTAATTTCGATTTAATATTCAAAGGTCCCGGGTTCGATCCCCGGTCGAAACGATCACTTTCCTAAAATTGTGTTTTTGAGATTAATTTAGAGTCATGTATTACATAGTAATCACCTGTGTAATGCGAGTGCAAGTTTTGTATTAAATAAATGTTTATTTAATGTTTAATACATAAAAATAATTTTGTTTTGTGTTATTTGTAATTAAGAAGGAAAACGTATAGGGAAGTGACAGGATTAGGGAAAGTAATCAATTGCACTCTTATGGAGAAATTTTGAAGAATTTTGTTTCATTCCTAAAGGATCTTCCACCACCTATCGATACAGTCCACTTAAACGTATAAGGCGACGGGACCGCGACTACTTCAAGAGGACCCGTAATCTTCGTCGTCTGAGCTTTTCTTTTGAGAAAGGGGCTTCAGCCGCTCTCTTTTGATACTTTTTCACGGGGTTCACATCCACCTCGTCGACCGCCCGAACCCAACATGGTGTGATAAAGAGTTTCTGGGAAGAACGTCTTTGACAGACTAATCCCAGTTTGATTGCATCCTTTCAGATACAGGATCTATATAGGGAGAAAGCTGAAGGAGGTCCCCGTTCAGGGTAAAACTAGGTTCTCTTTTTCCCGAAACCGAGGGTTTTCTTATTCCTATTCAGGATCAAGTTATCAATAGAAGAAACTATAAAAAATATATATTAAAAGACCCAAACATGTATAACGATAGCTGTAGAAAATGTCACAGCCAACTCGATACTGTACAATATATCACCAGTGCTTGTCCCAGCCTGGTACAAACTGATTACACCCACCAGAATAACCAGGTTACTAATTACGTTAATCAAAAGCTTGCAAATAAATACAATTTAATCCCGAACCAACTACTATTGCCGTACTATCATTACACCGCTAAACCTGTTCTGGAGAGCGACAGTCACAGAGTCATTGTACTTTGATAGAGTTATTCTTACCAATAAAACAATTCATTACAATAGACCGGATATAACTTTAATCGACAAATTAAATAAAATAGTATACCTTATTGATATGCGATCCCAAATACAAATACTACAAAAACCATAACTGCAAAAGTTCATAAATACACAAAACAAATAGAAGAAGTAACTAGAATCTGTAAAATGAACAAAGTAAACATTGTGCCGCTGGTGCGTACTGTACGTAGTACTGGTGTGATCCCGAAATGTTTGTCTTACTCCTTAAACTATTAGATTTTTCTGAAAATAGTTATATTACCATGCAAAAAGCAGCCATTCTCAACACAGCCAACCTCGAAATTTTTTGCAAGAAAACACCTCAAATTTTGATTCCCAAAGGGATGCACACTTGGCTTAGGCCAGTGAGCATTTCTCAAAAACGAAGATCTTAGAAAATCTTGAGAAAAAAAAAGGGCCATACACTATGACTTACCACCGATTACAAAAGCTAATACCTATATGAAAATCATTTTATTGTTTTTAGTTTTGACAGTCGGTTTTTAATTTTTATTAAATGTCTAATTCAATATTTTAAAGCTTAACAAGATATTGAAAAAAATTGCCTCTTTTTTCGAACTCTTACTAAGCTTTTAAAGAAAGAAGATTAACTTCCAATTTTACAAATTGAACGTAAATTAAATAAACCATGAATGAAATATAAAAGATGCCATAAATCAAATAAAGAAACTTTTCTGTCTTGAGCGTAAAATTCAAACATAAAATGCTTTTGGCTTTTAAATGAATGCAAAGTAAGACAAATTTAGTATTTCTGTGTACACAAAATACATTTAAAACGAATGTTTTCAGTTATAAAATATATATACGAGTATGTTTTAAACAGAGTGATTAATTAGGCCGCTATTTATAATGCCCGGACAGTAAGAATAATAACAAGTCTTCGACAAGAATTCATTATTTATCACATTGTCTGGTCGTTATGAATATTGTTACATAATTGTTGCGCAAGTTGATATAACGTAACCTTTTTTTATTTCGGACTCGCACCATCTAAATCCCCACGGTGTTCCAACTTCACCGCATATTGGGCGGGGCTACATCTGCGGCCACACCAACGCTGGCCGCCCATCCGCGAGTCGAGCACACGGAAACACCAGCCTTATTAGCCCCAACGACGAATCTGGTCTATGGCTACGTCGCCAAGCGAGGAAAGTAGTACCGCGCCTCGCAATAACGACTCTCCTCTTCCCCCGCAACACCGTCACCACCATATCAAAGGTGCGGCCCCGTCTGTGTCGCGGAGGATAGGGCGAATGGTGCATCGCCATTCCAACACTCCTCTTCCCCCGTGACTCCACCTTGGCTGCGGCGGGAAGGGAGAAAGGGCACCCCTCCCGCTAAAGTCCAATCTTTTTATTCTCTTTTTTAATCTTTTTATTACTCTGCTCAGCGTACGTACTTACGTAATAGTTTTTATCATACTGCCAACTCATTTTGAGCATTATTGAAACTCTCTGGACATTATCAATAATGGCCTATTAATCACTTGGTCCATAACATATACAAGTAGCTGGTGGGAAAAAATATATGGATGTAAAAATGTGTTAACTCGGGATCCTGCTTTGTGGCATTGTTTAGGGGAAGCCTATGTTCAGCAGTGGACTTGTGAAGCGCTGTAACGATGATGATGATGATGATGATTGAAATAGAATAACCAGAGTAACCGACATAGCCCAACGGATCAGTAAGCTGAAGTGGCAATGGGTTGACCGTATAGCCATATAGGTTGTTGTTCATCGATGAACCGACAACCGATGAGGAAGTAAACCTCGCTGGACGTCGGCTATCGTAATACTAGTCAAAAGCCATAGCTAATCGCTACTCTTGGAATATGGATTTACTCTCACACTTTTGACGTTGCTTTTTTTATGGAAAAAGGGTGACAAACGAGCACACAGTCCACCTAATGGTAAATGGTTGCTGTAGCCCATAGACATCTACATCTATCCTCGTTTGCGAATTAAAATGCAGATGCGTTGTCAGCTGTGAGGACTAAGATAGAATACGTCTTTTCCAGTAAAAAGGGTCTCCGGTTCTCTATACTCACCATACGAAACACATGAGCATTAAGCTGATATTTTACGCTGGTATTCTGTGAGAGCGTGGTTCTTCCCCGGTCGGGCCGACCCATTTGTCTACAACTATACTATTAATATAGTTACAGCATGGCTCTACCACGTAATAATAATGGTATTGCCTTCCGCTATTCTAATACGAGGGTGGATTGAAAAGTACTCGGCCTAACCAAGAAAATAAACACATACTAAATCAGTTATATTTTTATTTTTCTACATAATCACCATCAAGTTCAATACACTTTTGCCACCTCCCCTTCCAAGCATTTAGACCGTTGAAAAAAAATGATTCTTCCTTAGAGTCAAAATATGCGTCTACAGCTGCTTTGACCTCGTCGTTTGTCGAAAATCTTTGACCTCCCAAGTGCTTTTTTAGGTTAGGGAACAGAAAGAAGTCTGATGGTGCCAGATCAGGTGAATACGGCGGATGCGGTAACAGTTCAAAGCCACAGTTGTGAATTTCAGCCATTGACTGTACTGACGTGTGAACACGGGCGTTATCTTGATGAAACAGGACTTTTCTTCTGAGCATTCCTCGACGTTTTTCTTTCATTTCCTCTCGTAAACGACGTAGTAAGGTGCAGTAGTAATCAGAGTTTATAGTCTGACCCCTTTCAAGATAATCAATCATAATCACACCTTTCGAGTCCCAGAATACTGAAGCCATCATCTTATTTGCCGACAAAATCGACTTAGCCTTTTTAGGGGGTGGTGAACCAGGTCTTCTCCACTGTTTTGATTGTTGTTTTGTTTCCGGTGTACAGTAATGAACCCATGTTTCGTCTATAGTAACAAAACGATTCAAAAAATCATCTGCATCGGCTTCAAATAACTCCAAACAGTCGCGTGAAATAGTCAATCGCGTCCTTTTTTGTTCAACTGAAAGCAGTCGCGGAACCCACCTCGCAGACACCTTGTGGAAACCCAACTCGTTGACAAAGATGTTTTGAGTTCGTTCATAAGAGATGCCTATAATCTCGGCTATCTCTCTAATTTTTAATCTGCGGTCTCCCATTATTAAATCAAGTACTTTTTTAATATTTTCGTCAGTAGTTGACGTCGAAGGCCTTCCAGAGCGGGGTTCATCTTTCACACTCTCTCTACCACGCTTAAATTCTGCTATCCATTTTTTGACGGATGAATATGACAAAGCACAATTGCCTAATGTACTGACCATGTCATCATGGATGGCTTTTGATGATAGCCCCTTCTTATGGAGGTACTTAATGACGGCACGCTGCTCGATTTGCTCCATTCGCGGAAATTATGTCCGATTACTTTGTTAATAAATTTAAAAAATCACAACTAATTATCGCACACGTTTCGAACTTCACACAATGAACTAGTCTGAACTGAACTAAATAATGTGGGTAGATTTGATTTTTAGAATTGAATGGATCTGTGTTAGGCCGAGTACTTTTCAATCCACCCACGTATTTTACGTGCTATACGTGAAATGGTTATATTGCTATCAATGGAAATTTTCCCGAAGCATCTCTTACGACACTAATGGCTGTGCTAATGGGATTACATGGGGTGTATTTAGTTAAGATAGATTATAATTTCCCTTATTCCGCCACTGCACTACATGTGCATTGCACTTAATTTTATTTTCTTTTTTTTAATCCCAAATTTAGGTGACTTTTTAATAGTATTACTTTACTATCAGATCACGGGCTCTAAGTAGGTTCGACTGCCTGATGGCACCACACCACATATTACAATTTGTGAAAGAAAACACGCCAATCGAATTTATTAAATGCTTTTAAAAATAATCTGGCAACATCATTGGAATGCTTTTATATGAATTTCAAGAAGAACGTCACGTTGTTTGACAATCTCCCTGGTGGTTGCGGTACCTGGCTACTAAGCTAAGAGTTCTGAGTTTAAATCCTAGCTGAAGTCAACAGGAACACATCGTCATTATTTCTATATGCCTTACAATCCTGCCTGAACTTTATATAGATATACCTAATTACTCAACCCCGCGGACAGACTTAAGGTAAAGTAAGGGTAAAATCAGTCTCTCGTAATGCCATCTACGTGATACATTTTGTAGAAATTGTGCAGGAATTTCATGATTAAATTCCTCAATCTCCTCTATATCCACAATAGACAGAGCAGATTTCTATTTTATCCTTGCGTTATGCTTCGTTGTTTTAATGCGTACTGCAAATGATTGAAATATTTGTCAGTCTACCCGTTCGATTTTATTTTTTTTCGTTGAAACTCGTTAAAACTTTTAATGAACGGCTAGCTAACATTACCTCGTCTGTTACCCGTGCATGAGGTTGTGTGAAAATTCCTATATGAATGGTAAAATACTATCCACATTATGTTTTATTGATAAAATAAAAAGTTAGATTATTAATTAGTCTATATTAGTTGATATATTTTTCTCGTAATTGTTATAATTTTGAAATAATATTATGATTGAATTGCGGCGTATTAAGTCGCAAAGATTAAAAAAAAATCTTAAAATGCAGTAGAGCTAGGTTATATTTTCAATTTTGCATATCCTAATCTATTACTCATTATAATCTGCAAATTCACAAGAATTAAAAATATTCGTGTATACTAAACGTAGTGATTATATTCTCTTTGGTGTGTACGTAGGTTTTAAAATAAATAAATAGAAATCTATTAAATAGATTCCTATTTATTTATTTTCGACTCATTTATCTTCAAGAAATTTCACGTTCTTTTTATTTATGCAAAATTTCTATAATATTTTTTTTTTATTTTTTATTTTTTTTTTATTATATATATATATATATATATAAAAAAGTTGCAGCCTATTTACGTCCCACTGCTGGGCACAGGCCTCCTCTCATTTCTGAGAGGGTTTTAGGGCAAGGAAATGTCCGCCGCGCTGCCCCAATGCGTGTTGGCGAACTTCACATGTCTTAGAAATATTTTTTTTTTCTCAGACATGCAGGTTTCCTCACGATGTTTTCCTTCACCGCCGAGCACGTGGTAAATCAGCACTTAAAATTGCAATTAACAATTTCATTGGTGCCGGCGGGGATCGAACCCGGGTTGCTCGAGTACTGTGAAGCTTACAGCGAGCGCTAACCATCTGAGCTACCACGGCTCTTATATATATATATATATATATATATATATATATATATATATATATATATATAATTCGTAAGTATACCGGTAAGTTTTATTTCTTTCTGTGTGGCATCTTGAAAGGGTCCAACAGACAGGGGTTAATCAGCCATTGACCTTTTACCTCAAGAAACTGAAATCACACCACGTTGGGTTCGGGAACAACGAGGTGAGCGTGACCCCCGAGAAGGAATGTCACACAAGGACGTCTGTTGCCCTTTCTTAAAAGAAAGATTAGACGACTAAGATTACCCTATGGAGTGGTCTCGGTCTTAACGTCGATGTAGTGGACTGTATATCTTCTTAATTGAAAGGTGCAGTAGGAAATGAAACAGCAATTTTATCTTCGTAATTTCCCCATAAGAGTGCAACGTTGATACTTTCACTACTTTTCTTATCACTTCCCTATTGTTTTCTTTCTCGATTTAGACTATAAAACTGGTAGCTGGTCCCGAACGACTTATTTTTTAACATTGATTTTCATCATTGCCCCCTTGTATATTACCCATATCTTTATTTATTTAAAACATATGGTTACACAATTTTATTTATAAGAAACAGATACAAAGTCTTATCATTATGTTATACATTAAATCGTTATCACATACAAATATATTAAGATATTGTTGCGCGCGACTATTAATGTCTTGTACATGACAACACTAGTTACACTAGCGCCCTCTAGTGTCGAGTAGCAGAACTAGGAGAGTCAAGATCCTTCCAGAAATTTCGGAACCGATATGTACTCGAACATTCTAGATGTCGCTACAGTAGAAGATTCTGGAAACTATCTGAGGCCCTATATAAGGCTGGTATGGACCACGACCGAGGCAGTATTGAATTGGCGATATAAGCGAATACTTCGAAGCGAAATAACTGCGAACTAAAGTGATTGTGTTTTATTATTAGTGTGGTTTTAGATTGTAATTAGTGTTGTGTAATTAAAGTGTCAATTTTGGTAATTCAATCGGCAGTTTTTAATTGTCTTGAACCCCAAGCTAGTAACAATTGGTGTCAGAAGTGGGATCTGTGAGGATGCTCAGGAAAGACCAGCTCAGCAATGAGTGGAAGGACAGCCTACAACATGCACAGCAGGAAGATTCGGACATTAAGCCGATTCTGGAATGGATGAAGGCCAGTGCTCCTAAGCCCAAGTGGAGCGACGTCTCAGCGATGAGTTCGACCACGAAAAGCTATTGAGCCCAATGGGACAGCTTGCTGATTCAGGATGGAGTCCTGTGCCGTAAATGGGAAAATGGTCGGGGAGACAGTTGTCATTTGCAAATGGTTGTCCCTAAGGCTAAAGTACCGGCTGTTCTACAGCTGTATCATAGTGGTTGTTCCGGTGGCCACCTGGGAGTTAAACGAACTCTACCGAAGATCCGAGAAAGGTTTTACTGGGTCCACTGCCGTGACGATGTCAAGGACTGATGCCGCAAATGTACAAGTTGTGCGGCTGTAAAGGGACCTCAAATTCGTAGTAGGGGCGCATTGAAATTGTTCAATGTTGGTGCACCATGGGAGAGGATAGCCATTGACGTTGCGGGGCCGTTTCCGGAAAGTGAAAGTGGTAACAAGTATTTCATGGTTGTGATGGATTACTTCACTAAGTGGCCAGAAGTCTTCGTCATTCCAAATCAAGAAGCTTCAACAGTTGCAGATAAACTAGTTCATGAAGTCTTCTGTCGTTTTGGAGTACCTTTAGAGATTCACAGCGATGAAGGAAGGAATTTTTAGTCTCAAATATTCCAGGAAACTTGCCGAGTTATGGGTACTCATAAAACACGAACAACTTCTTTCCACCCACAATCTGATGGAATGGTAGAACGATTTAATCAGACATCGGAGAGGTACCTAGCAAAAGTTGTGGAAAAACGACAACAAGACTGGGACAGTCACATACAACCGTTTTTGTTGTCATATCGAAGCGCTGTTCACGATAGTACATCAGTGATGCCAGCTTTCGCAAACTTTGGCAGAGAATTACGGCTGCCTGCAGACCTGATAACCGGAATACCACCTGATGCCCCACGCAGTATAACCGATTATGCAAATGACTTGCGGAACAAAATGAATGACATTTATGAGCACGTCAGACAGTCGGGCCAGCAAACGTCTGAGAAGATGAAAACACGGTATGACCGCAAAATGAACAACAAAGGGTTTGACGAAGGTTCACTAGTGTGGTTACATAATCCAGCTTGCAGCAAAGGTAAATCTCCTAAGCTTTAAGCTAAATGGGATGGTCCGTACCGGATTGTGACAACGATCAATGACGTAACCTACCGGATACAGAAAGGTGCCAGAGGTGCTCCTAAGATCGTCCATGTGGATCGACTGGCGCGTTATTATGGGGCCAATAATGCTCGGGACGAGCATGTCTTAGGAGGGGGCAGTGTTGCGCGCCACTATTAATGTCTTGTACATGGCAACACTAGTTACACTAGCGCCCTCTAGTGTCGAGTAGCAGAACTAGGAGAGTCAAGATCCTTCCAGAAACTTCGGAACCGATATGTACTCGAACATTCTAGATGTCGCTACAGTAGAAGATTCTGGAAACTATCTAAGGCCCTATATAAGGCTGGTATGGACCACGACCGAGGCAGTATTGAATTGGCGATATAAGCGAATACTTCGAAGCGAAATAACTGCGAACTAAAGTGATTGTGTTTTATTATTAGTGTGGTTTTAGATTGTAATTAGTGTTGTGTAATTAACGTTTCAATTTTGGTAATTCAATCGGCAGTTTTTAATTGTCTTAAACCCCAAGCTCGTAACAGTATTAAAACATACACCTATTTTACAGAACATTTTCAAAGTTATAAATCTTAAATAACCAACACACATGGTCAAAGCAACATTCTTTATTAATAAACATGAATATTTTAACTAATACAATAGTATATTCACAATTTAAAGACATTAATACACTTTAACTCTACTTTAATTTTCTTATATAAAACTATTACTATTTCACTATTTAAAGCACAAAGCACTTTTAATACAGCACTGTTCTTATTAATACACAACAATCCTGAAACATTTATTACATATGACTACACATATAACTGAAATTTTCACAAATTGATAAAGTTTATTTTAATTTTAATAGTACATTATTTAGACACTGTTCAAATCCCAAATAAAATGAACAACTAATCCGTACATGGCCTTTATTGTATCAGTAGGAGGCTAGTAGTAGGTGCTTTCTTTGTCCAAATTGCAACTATATCTGTTCATTATGAAACATTATTTGTTTAAATATGCTATTCTTATCTAGCCATTATTTATTTTATCTCTTATTGATTTTTATTTATTTATTTATTCTTATTTACATCTACCTTATAATAAGGGATATAAAGAGCGGACTTAATGCCTTGTGGTATTCTCTACCAGTCAACCCTGGATGATTTTATAAGCTGTGGTAGGTGCAACACCACTCCATAAATTAATAAAATATTTTTAAACTATACAAAATTAACATTATCTACTTTGTAATAAAAAAAAAATAGGAAATATATAAACGGATATAATATACTTATATATACAAAATCTCTAAATATATATAAAATAATATAACACAAAAATAAAATAACATGATGCATATTAAAATATATATTATACAAAATATGAATTACAATATAATCACGTATTTATTGAGTAATTTTTAATAACACCTGCAAATCGCCAGACGAATTTAGCGGTTGTAAGCAAAACACAATATTGTAATAGAAATCTGTGATTATAAAAATAATAATAATATCTTACCTTGGTCAACTATGTATCAAATTGATTTTTGAAATATTTTGTATTTCTACGGCGATCGATATTTTTCTGCACGAGCCGTGGTAACAAATGACCACTCCCGACGGTATTCGAGCCCGGAGTAAATAAAGTAAACGCATACATACACGCTAAGCCCCAAAACAAGAATTTAATCTTAAAATCTTTAAAAAAATTCTTAGTAACCAGTCACATCGCGAGGAGCTTAGGTCTCCATCCGGTACCGGCATGCTTCGATAAGCTATCTGTCTCGCACTTTTGGCTAAGCATAAGACTTTTTTGTCGTATTAGTTGGTAAACTTTATTCACGTCTGGGAATTGTTCACAACCGCTAAATTCGTCTGGCGATTTGCAGTTGTTATTAAAAATTACTCAATAAATACGTGATTAAAATTTGAGATTGCCAAAAGTATATTTTTTGGGAATAAAAAAAAATATTTTTGGAGAGGTCTGGTAATACTTTATAACCGACAAATAATTTTTTTTTTGAATTATATAAAAACTAAATTAAAAGATAAATAAGAAATCAACTTGCCAAAAAACATTTTTTAGGATTTTTTTGCAAATGTTATATGCTGCGCAGTAGCAAAATAACCGCAAACGCTCAGCCAGACTCGCGGGACTGGATTCGCCAATAATTGACGAATTTATATTTTTCACAATTTCAACTTGACCAAAGGACCTTCCCAAAATTCATCGCCAGCTCTCAGGCTTGTACATCAAATAAAAAGACAAACTGACCTGGGATGTCACGCGATCCTCTAATATTTAGAAGGATTAATTACAAGATCATTATTCTGCTATTATATTTTTATTTTATACATAGATGATATTCCCACATAAAAATATAATTAATTTCAAATTTTCGGAAAAAATACTACAATGTACTACTTTTATTTAAAGTTATGTAAGAAATTATAAAATATGAAACAGAGTTTTAGAAAAATATTAGTAGATTTTTATCAATGAGGAAGGCCTATGTTTAGTGGTAACGGTAACATTAGAAGCTTTTTATGGGAGAATAATATCCAGAACCAAAGCTTTGATTCGATAAGTTTTATTTTTAGATTCGGTTAGCTTTGTGTAACGAAACGGGCGAACTGGTCACGTACGATGGATATTTACACATCGACGCGCACCCTGCTCACTGCCGAGTAATTTACTTACAAATGTTCAAACTAAAATTTATCAGTATAGGTACATTACATTAATCAATATTCAAAACTGATTTTTATTCTCAAATTATAAATAACTATAAAATGTAGTAATAATTACAAAAAACATATTTTAAAATACGTGGTAGAGCCATACTGCAGCTATATTAGTAGTATAGTTGTAGCACGAATGGTTCGGCTCGACCGGAGAAGGGCCACGCTCTCACAGAATACCAGCGTAAAATAGCAGCTTAACATTTCTGTGTTTCGTATGGTGAGTGTAGAGAACCGGTGACCCTTTTTTACTGGAAAAGAGGCATTCCATCTCAGTCCTCACGGGTGACAACGCATCTGCATTTTGAATTGCAAACGAGGATAAATGTAGATGTCTATGGGCCACAGCAACCACTTACCATCAGCGGGGCTGTGTGCTCGTTTGTCGACCATTGTCCCAAGGAGGTGTCGGATTTATCGTCCACAAGTCTCTCGTTAACAACCTTGTAAAGATCGGGAGTGTGTCGACGAGGGTTGCGTACCTTATACTCAGAATCACCAAACGGTATTCGCTGAAGGTCATACAGGTTTACGCGCCTACCTCCGCACACCCCGATGAGGAGGTGGAGGAAATGTATGAGGATATCTCTAGAGCCATACATGCCTCCAAAGCCCAATATACGATGTTAATGGGAGACTTCAACGCAAAACAAGAGAGAACGGTGAGCTGAAAGTAGGGAAATTTGGAACAGGGCAACGGAACCCAAGGGGCCAGCAGCTGGCCGACTTCATGGAGAAATAGGGACTCTTTATGATGAACTCTTTCTTCCAGAAGCGGCCCCACAGGAAGTGGACCTGGTCGAGCCCCGACGGTTCGACAAAAAATGAGGTTGACTTCATTATGACGACCAGACGACAACTGTTCAGTGATGTCTCCGTGATCGCGAGGGTGAAAACTGGTAGCGATCACCGAATAGTTAGAGTCACACTGAACCTAAACGTTGAGTTGGAGAGGTCTCGTCTAATGAAGTCAACGCTCCGTCCCCCTCGTGCTCTGTTCCAAAGTCCCGAAACCTTTCAGCTCGAGTTACAAAACCGTTTTCAGTTTGAAAATTGTACAACCAGTGCGTGTTGCCAGTGATGACTTACGGAAATGAGACGTGGTCTTTCACAGCTGGCCGTATAAGGAAGCTCAAGGTCACTCAGCGAGCTATGGAGAGGGCTATGCTCGGAGTTTCTCTGCGTGATAAACTTAGAAATGAGGATATCCGCAGTAGAACTAGAGTAACCGACATAGCTCAACGGATTAGTAAGCTAAAGTGGCAGTGGGCCGGCCATATAGCTCGAAGAACCGACAACCGATGGGGAAGAAAGGTTCTCGAGTGGCAGCCTCGTACCGGTAGGCGAAGTGTAGGGCGACCCCCTACGAGATGGAGTGACGACCTGGTAAGGCATGCAGGAAGTCGATGGATGCAGGTGGCTCAGGACCGTGCTTTGTGGCATTCCTTGGGGGAGGCCTATGTTCAGCAGGGGACTTATGAAAGGCTGTAATGATGATGAATGATGATGATGAAGTGTCTCTCTGCAACATCGAAATGAGCGGCATCTATTATGCTTAGGTGGTTATTTGCATACTGAACAGTGGTAGAGCCACGCGGCAGCTTTTGCTGTCGCACGGATGGGCCGGCTCGAACCGGGGTGGTACCACGACCTCACAGAATACCAGCGTGAAGTAGAGGTTTACCTCTGCGTTTCGCTTGGTGAGTGCAGGTAGCCGGAGGCCCTTTTTACTGGAAATGAGGCATTCCATCTTAGTCGTCACGGGTGACAACGCATCTGCATTTTGATTCGCAAACGAGGATAGATGTAGATGTCTATGGGCCGCAGCAACCACTTACCATCAGGTGGACTATGTGCTCGTTTGTCACCTTTATCCTATAAAAAAAACTATTTTGACGTAACTAACCTTTTTTAATTTTTGTCCGTCTGTCTCTCTGCCTGGGTTAATCTTCGGAATGGCTAAACTGATTGTGAGAAGGGATCTAGGCTATATTTATCCCGAAAAATTTAAGCTTTTTGGAACGAAGTTCTTTATCGGACGGTACGGGATTGGCGGATGGGAGCTAGGCGACAAAAAGTGTAAGATTTTTTTCGTCACTACCCCTTGTGTCATAGTGTAGACGGCCTTGGCGGCGTAATAAGGAAAAGAGATGGAATAATATCCATCTCCCTTGGAATTTTTCTTATCTTCCCATGAAAGAAATATTATTTTATTTCAAATGACGCTTCATTTTTAATAGACGCTAGTAAATCATTTATTAGTATTTGTTAATCAATAATATAATACCTACGTTTATGAATAATTATATACTACGCAAGGAACTTCGTTTCAAACGAGTGTTCCACGACACTCACTTATTTTTTTTTTGTAAAAACAATAAATTTATAAAGTAAATGGTCTTCGATTATCTTAAATGTTAATAACGCCAAATTAATAGAAACGATCCTGGCGAAACTGGACAGATCGTTATCATCATTACAGCCCTTTACAAGTCCACTGCTGAACATAGGACTTCCCAAAGGAACGCCACAAAGCACAGTCTTGAGCAACCTGCATCCATCGACTCTCTGTATATCTTAACAGGTCGTCACTTCATCTAGTAGGGGTCCACCCTACACTCCGCGTACCGGTACGAGGTTGCCACTCGAAAACCTTTCTTCCCTCCTTTTAGACTTTGTTGCTAGTAATAAATATAATATAAATCTATCTATTGAACTGTCTAAGATCAAGGCAGACCTTCAATTCTTTCGATCATTATATCTTTGTTCCCATACTGGAACACTGCAGATTCACTTCATCAACGTTAGATTGGTTTTCTTCATATCTTTGGAATCAACAACAGGGAATTCGTATTGGTGAGATTACTACTACTATTTCTGACTTCTGTTGCAGACGATCTGCAGTGCAGCTCTGCAGCCACAGGCATTATCGGATGAAATCAACAATATTTTTTTTAAGTACTAGTGATGCTATTAAACATTACTAATATTCCCTTTAACCACTTCTGGTAAGCTTAAAATGCTTGTGCTAAAAGGGGTTCACGACAGTACTCGAATGGCGGATTCCAACCCACGGTCTTACGAGTTCGCGGTCCGCGGCCTGCTATTAGGCTACTGACGCTTCAATATAAAATTCAATATAAAAATATTATCCTTCTATTATCATCCTTACCTCAATTCTTCGATCAGCAAAGGAGTGGAATAATTTTCCAGCATCTGTCTTTCCAACTGAATCCAATTGGGTGTTTTCAATGCAAGAATGAATAGGCTTTTGTTATGAATAGAAATGAATAAAATGAAATGTATTTATTTTTTCAAGGTAAGAAAAAATTGTATTTATTTCTCAAATGTAATTTTGTTAAGCCAAGTCAGTGCATTTTATCACTTTTAGGTGCCGTCAAGTGTGATAGTAATCAAGCACTATCTTATAATAGTTGAAAAGGAAAAAATATGCCATATTCCACGATTTTTTTACATGGGGAAATACCTACGCATATCCGCCTCGTGTAGGCAAGGATGGGTTATGTCGGACTCACACCGACCCTGACATACCACATGGTGTCCCGCCTTCGCCGCATATTGCCAGGGCCACCCCATAGCAGCCCACCTTTGGGAGAAGACAACTCCTCCCTGTTCATCTTCTTAGATATGGCGCACCAGAACACTAGACACGCCTCCTTATGCGATCTCGTACTTTACCTGCACAGCGCCTCCTCCCCCCCTCAGTGCCCGGTACGTAGAGGCGCCATGCGATCAGGATATGGTCGATGGCGCCACCGCCAGCCAAGTTTCGGCCGCGGAGGTTAGGGAGAGCCACGCCTCACAATACCGACTCTGCTCTTACCTAAGGGTTCCACCACCACTGCAACAACGATGCGGCCCTATTGGGTTGACTCTAAACCAACCAGGGTTCCTTTTCTTTTCATTGTGGGTAACCAAGTCGTGGCTACTAAGCACCCTCGCAACGACAAGGCTGGAACTCGTTGTAGCGGAGGGGGGTCTTCAACCTATCAACCTCAACTGCACGCTCTGTACTTTGCTCATATTTTAGAATTTTTACGTTTGTTTTTAAAGTAATACGTAGGTACTCGTATATGCACTAATGTACCAATAAAAGTACACGAATTTCATGAAATCTATAATGCCTAATAATTCCGTAATTAATATGAATATTAAAAGATTATGTAAATATTCACAAATAAGTGAGGCAACAAAATATTACTGTCAAAGGCCTTGTCGTTGACAATTTACTTATCAAAACATACGCTGGCATAAACTTAATTAGGTCACGCGACGACCTGTTGCGCGTCCTGGAACATACGTCCCCCTCGCCCATTACGTCACAAGCGTACCTCCCTTTGTACTCTTCAGTTCACATCATATTTCCCCTTTGTTGTTGCTTTATGATAAATTGAGATAAGTTGCTCGTAAAATAATATGATATAACATTATTTTAATACTTGAGTTCTTGGCACGATACCGCGGGGAGTAGGACTATATGATATTGAAGTTTCTAGTTTTAGTTTTTTTTTTATTATTATTATAGTTTTTAGTATTGTAGATAAAATAAGTACCTGTATAGTATAAAGTGATAATAAAGTTATTATCATTTTTTAATACTTCATCATAATGATTTAAGGCCGATATTTCAATCGTCATGTACAAGTTATCCATCAAATAAATTATAACCACCAAAGTCAAAGCGGCAAGCACTCTTTTCAAGTGTTTTAATGGAGCAGAACTATTTCTTCTACGCTCAAATTTATTTATAAATACCTAACTTGACACTTACTGATGTCAATTCGTTTTCTGCCGACTTCCAAAAAGCAGACGGTACTGAATTCGACTGTATTTTCTTTGTTTTTTTTTATGTGTGTTACCTCATAACGTTTTACTGGGTGAACCGATTTCGATGATTCTTTTTTTGTTTGAAAGCTGGTACATCTCGTGTGGTCTCATATAAATTTGATCAAGGTCAGACCTAACTTATATTGAAGTATGCTGTACAAAATTTATAATTTTAAATTGTTCGTGATGATATGTACTGCAAAATAATCGATACGTTAGGATTCCAAAATAAGTTGAAAAATAATATAAATGCTTCATTTTACATACATATACATATACTCTCACGCCTGTTACCCAGAGGGGTAGGCAAAGACTACGGACTTCCATTTGTCATGAACCTGCCACACTTCTTTAGTTTCTTTCACATCCATATAGTTACGCATACATACATGCTCGCCTGTTAAGGATACTCTTAATTTGGCCTATCTTCAATAAATTACCAATTTGGCCGACTAACTTCCGTCTAGGGCGTTCCTTGCCGACCCTGCCACTCACTTCAGCAGTATAAATCTTATTCGTAACTCTTTCTTCATTCATTATTTCTACGTGTCCAATCCATCGAAGCATTCCTTTCTTGATCCCATTCACAACATCATCATGCAATGCTTCATTCACTATGTTATATATATTGTAAGGAATGATTGTAGAGTGAAATGGAAATGGGAGTTCCGGCATTTATCATCACCTCTATTTATCTGTTCTTATCTATGCACTCTATCTCCGACACGGCCGTCCTGCCATGTCACACGTACTCGTGCTACGTTTATAATGTTATAACTGGCTATTAGTCTCCTGAAAGCAGAAATAGTAAATCATAAGTAAAAATAATTTAAGTTAAATCGCAGATTAGACAAAATAAACACAATATAACAAAGGTCACAATGGCTAGCATACATTTGTTTTCTATATCGCTAGTAAATGCCTCTCAGGTCTCCTTCCATGTCAATAAAAATTAGTCACTACGAGACCCAGGCATGCCATTACACCATTAACTGCCCATCGCCCCCTACACAACTCAAGTGAATCGCAGTAAAAGCTACAAACTAATTCATGTGCAGTGCGATAAAATAGTAACAATAAGAACATGAATATATATCGGCTCGAACCGGGGTGGTACCACGACCTCACAGAATACCAGCGTGAAGTAGAGGTTTACCTCTGCGTTTCGCTTGGTGAGTGCAGGTGGCCGGAGGCCCTTTTTACTGGAAATGAGGCATTCCATCTTAGTCCTCACGGGTGACAACGCATCTACATTTTGATTTGTAATAGAGGATAGATGTAGGTGTCTATGGGCCGCAGCAACCACTTACCATCAGGTGGACTGTGTGCTCGTTTGTCACCCATATCCCATAAAAAAAATGAATGCTTTAATAAAACGCAAAGGTACTGATTCTATTTCACATCGATCTAATTCAAAGAAAACTTTATTTATATCACAAAAAAAATGTCCAAGAGCCATAAAATTTTTAATCCCTCGTTACCCAACAAAGGTATTCCACAAGTAATTTAATTTTAACGATCACTTTACTGACAATCATAAGCAGTTCATTTGACCTCAAACCTAGACCTCTATCAACATCATACACTCACCACATCCAGTCTCTCAGCTAAGGCTACGGTTGGCTGTAACCCTACAATTTATCAGAACCATCAATCCTTCGATTTGAATACATGATGAGGTATGAATAGGCATTGTTACCTTTGCTTTTTTGATTGATGAAGTTGAATTCAGATTCTACAGCGAACGCACTACCTTCGGGAGGGTAAAATATAATGTCACCTTATAAAATATTTACAATAGAGAAAATAATCCATAATAATTAAAGAATGTTGTACAATTAATGAAAACATAGAAAACCTAAAAAAAGTACTAGAACCATGCTGCTCGACTGGGCAAGGACCACGCTCCGCCTCAGATGGAAACAAGGCATTCCATCTTAGTCCTCAGGGATTTTCTATCGAGGCTTGAAGTAGTTGTCTATTGCCCACAACATCCACTTACCATCAGGTGGATTGTGTGCTCGTTTATCACCCTTATTTTATAAAAATAACAAGAATCCGATTCATAAAGCCAATTTATTAACGCTACAGCATTTATGCAGCTGCAGCATGCAGGCTCTACTACGTAAAGAAATAGGAAAATAAAAATGTTGGTCTAACGATCGAAAACGCGATTGCTGATCATGGGGTCCTTTTTTTTTTTGCAGATGGAAAATCATCAAATGACGCCTTTCGCTCTGGGTGGAGCGGAAGGGAGTGTCAGACTTTTACTGACTAAAAACCATCGTGTTCCTTAGTGCCCTTACGTTCCGGAGCCGCGGTATCTCTTTCGAACAGCCCGCAGCCCCGGCAGGCGTCGGCCCTTGCGGGCCCCTTCACGATGCTGACAGCTCTTTGAGGCGCGCGTGGAACAAAACGCGCCGTCGACACGGCCTGTCGTCGTTAGACGGACGGACGGCGAGCTACCCATTGCTCGCCATCCACAGGCCCGCGCCTACGGTGGCCGGGGGCCACGACGTAGCCCCCGACGCCCGGGGCGTCTCCCGCGGCGGCCGGGAAGGAAAGCTGCTGCTCTCTCCTTCTCCCGCTCCGCCACCTCCTTCGCTAGCATCACTGCTTCGCAGAAGGTGGTGACGGCATCCCATTCCGTCTCGCTCCGGACCATGGCTTCGACCAGGGCCGGACGCGAGAGGTCGCCGCCGCCTATCGCCGCTACGAGGACACGGCGGTGCTCCGCCCAAGCAGGGCACACCTCCACGGTGTGCTCCACCGTGTCCTCCGGTCGCTCCTCGCAGTGCCCATGGTAACGTATTGTAGCCATCTGCCATAATTTTTCTTTTGTCATCATCTCTATTAAGTACAAGTTTATCAACTTTTTAGTAAATTTTTGATAATCCTTTGATCTAATTATACACATACTCTTTCTAAAGTTTTCATTAGACCATAATATCTTTCTTTTTAAATTTTACACAGCGAGTCCAGTCACATCATTTTTTTTAATCTAAACCATTAATATTAACGCTCACATTAGGATTCATTTCCTCGAATAATTTGATATTATTAGAACTTGGAGTAAATGTCATATTATCTGTTATTCAAACTTCTGAGTAATGAGGGTATGAATTCACTCTATTAGGATTACTTGTAGTTAGATACATATGAGCTACAATACTCCATACAAAGCAGTGGTTATCATTGTTGTTTTTTTTTAAATTTAAGCATGATTTTGTTTTCTGTATTTTTTTCGGGTAATAGTGTATAAGAACCAAATCTTAACTGATTATATTTCACAATATTTAGTTCTAATCCAATGGACTCAATAGTCCAACCTGATTAGCAAAGCTCAAATTTCGAACACTTTTTCTGCAAAACCATTGTAAACAGACGATAGATCAGGGTTTTGGTATATAATATCATATTTAGTATTAAAAGATTTAATAAATGATTCGTTGTTCTTTGATAAAGTATATGTAAGATACAGTTCAAAATAAATTTTTAATGTTGTATGTTTTTTCAACATTTGTTTAATTAGTTGAAGAGATGTGTGCAAAATGTCAGATAAAAAAATTTCTTAAGTGACACTTTTGTTCTTGAAAGCACATGCTATTGTATTAACATTGTCAAAATCAGTTTGTAGTAAGCAATTAGACTTGTGAATATAGGACTTTTGGAGAGAGGAATAAAGTTTAACATTTAAGCCGCAGGGCTTGCCGAAAAGCTTTTTTTAATTATGAATATAGATCAGTTTATTCTAATAAATATAGTTTTAGTTATGAGATTTAGAATTTTAATTTATAGTTTTATTTCGATTTTCGATTTTATCTGAAAGCAACAACACGTTATTAAAAGTATTAAGCCAGGTACTAAATATTTCTAAAAATAAATGATTAAATACTCATTACTACACTAAAGAGTCAGTATATTTTTTATAGGATAGGGGGCAAACGAGCATGCGGCTCACCTGATGATAAGTGACTACCGCCGCCCATGAACTGCTGCAACACCAGGGAGGGAATCGCAGATGCGTTGCCGGCCTTTTAAAAAGGAGTACGCTCTTTTCTTGAAGGTCCCTAAGTCGTATCGGTCCGGAAAAATTACTGATGGTAATCGATTCCACAAGGAAGTCGTGCGAGGAAGAAAACATCTTCTAAATCGCACAGTGGTGGACCGCCAATCATCCAGATGGTGTGGATGGTATCGGGAGTTCAGCCGCGATCTGCGTTCGTGAAATTTGGCGGCTGGGATTAATCCGAACAATTCCTCAGAGCACTCCCCGTGGTAGATGCGAAAGAAAATGCAAAGGCATGTAACATCTCTTCGCAGTGCTAATGAATCGAGCCGATCGGAAAGGACTCGATCGTCGACGATTCGAGCCGCTCTGCGCTGGATGCGGTCAAGTGGAAGGAGCTGGCACTGGGGAGCCTCTGCCCAGAGATGGGAACAGTATTCCATGTGAGGCCGAACCTGCGCCTTGTAAAGTTGCAGGCGGTGTGCCGGCATGAAATACTTTCCCGCTCTGCTGAGCACGCCAAGCTTTTTAGAGGCCAATTTGGCCTTCTCTTCTAAGTGACCATGAAACTGCACGTCACTCGATATGTCGACTCCGAGGATTCCGATACTGGCTGAGGCAAGAAGGGGAGCGCCTTGAAACTGAGGAGATACGACAAAAGGGTTCTTTTTAGCGGTAAACGCGCAAACTTGTGTCTTCTGAGGATTAAAATGGACTAGATTTAGTCGCCCCCAATCCGAGACTTTGTTAAGCATAGACTCGACTTCAGACACAAGTTTGTTCCGGTACTCGGCGACGTTTTCCCAAGAAATATTGGCACGGCCGGTGTATAGAGCATCACCGGTGCTGTCATCCGCATAGCAATGAATGTTACCAGTTAGCAACATATATATAAATAAATCTTATTTATATATTATAAATAAGATATATTTAATATAATGAAATACTCCAAACTCAAATATTTTTTGATAGTCATAATTTTTATGTTTTATTCAATTGCAGCTCTAGACTTTGTATTTGAGTTTTGATATAAAGATTTCTGAAAGAAACTGGTGAATTAAATCTGGTAGATAAGTAACACTGATAAAACTAACGCTTATTTGGATACAAAACTGGACGAACCTTCATAATCTTCTTTAATGCATAATACCAACTGGGTAACAGCCTTCCACGTTGGGGTTTTCTCGTCGACAGTTGATTTAAAGTTGATCAGAGAATGCTGCCACCGGTAGCTGATGGAATAGCTTCCAGCTTTGTGAAGTTAGAGATGTGGACCTCAAAGTAATATTCTCCTCGCTGGAAGTGGAAGGATGTATGATGCTTAATTGATGTAATTTTTGTAGCAACTACTTACTCGATGGCTAAAAATGAGACAATTCACACATGTACGGTTACACATCATGCATGTAAATTGTTCATACAGTGTTATTTTGTTAAATACTGCACGCTTAAAACAACTTCGAGCTTCGAACGCTTGATAACTCGGTGACGAAGTACCTATATTATTACAGCGGGTTATCTTGACAACTATTTGAAACTGGTTTGGCACTGTTAGAATTTCTACTAGAGTCAGTCCGTCGCAGAACTTCAGCGTTTTAGTAAAAGTTGCTAAATCATCAAAAGTAGGAATAACGAGTGGTACATGCCCGAGTCGCACTACCTAAGCACGATTTAAGAACAATCAAGTCCGCCATATTATCTAAATTTAAGTTTTGATCGCACTGTATTTAAGCCTTTATAGGCTTAAATTCGAATATCTGATTTATATACGCAGAAGCTAGTGTACGTACCCTCATTATCCGAAGAATGGCTATTATTTGATGCGGTTTGTTTTTTAGGTGGCTTCATGGCCAAAATTATACGACAAAATATTGTTTTAAATTATCGGAACGTGATCTATAAAGTACGCCACTTCTCTAAGCGGTCGACTTACGAATAATTAAGAATTACTCGTAGCTTTAAAGTTAAAGATGAACTTTAAAATGTAAATATCCATAGGAGACTGTTGGTGTGACTTATAATAAAAAGTATGTGCCATATGACCGACATGCCCCAACGGATTAGTAAGCTGAAATGGCAATGGGCCAGCCATATAGCTCGAAGAACCGACAACCGATGGAGAAAAAAGGTTCTCGAGTGGCTGCCTCGTACCGGTAGGCGAAGTGTAGGACGACCCCCCACTAGATGGATTGACGACCTGGTAAGACGTGCAGGAAGTCGATAAATACAGATGGCTCAAGGCCTTGCTTTGTGGCATTCCTTAAGTGAGGCCTATATTCAGCAGTGGACATGTGAAGAGCTGTAATGATGATGATGTGCCAACTATGATGCTTGTCTAGCATGTCGTGAAAGGCAACTAATAGGATACTGGGCTTGTGAGTACGTAGGCCCTGGGCAAGCCTTTTTTTCTTTCAAAATTTTTCATCTATACCCAAAGTTTTTGGCTAAACGTGGCCCGAGCTGCTCTTTGGATTTTGGCCATCAACAGGATTCTTATTATTTTTGTCTATTTGATGTTAATGTAAACAAGTTTAATGTTTCTAAACCAACCCCGATCGTAATGAAATTTCTATTACTGTTCATGGTTATTAAATCTTAAAACATACCACGTTTAATTACAAGGCATTTGTTAGACGTTTATAGCATACCAGCCTCATACTGATAATCTGCAGACCTAATGTGCTGCACATAAAACTTTTATTGTTCATTTGCAGTAAGCCATTTCAGCGTTTATAACTCATAAGATATTATTAAAAGAATGTTATATAACTCGTTAATCACATGTGCGCTAAATGGTAAGTGCCTTAAATTAAGAGTGAAGCAAATATCTATAATATTTTATACTAAAGCTCTCTTTTTTTATAGGATAAGGGTGACAAACGAGCACACAGTCCACCTGATGGTAAGTGGTTGCTGCGGCCCACAGACATCTACATCTATCCTCGATTAAAAATCAAAATGCAGATGCGCTGTCACCCGTGAGGACTAAGATAGAATGCCTCATTTCCAGTAAAAAGGGTCTCCAGTTTTCTACACCCACCATACGAAACACAGCAGCGTAAAGCTGCTATTTTACGTTGGTATTCTGTGGGAGCGTGGCCCTTCCCCGGTCGATCCGACCCATTCGTGCTACAACTATACTACTAATATAGCTGCAGCATGGCTCTACCACGTAAAACTCTCTACTCGCAAGTCTAAGCAAACTTTGTGGGCATCTGTATATTACAATTTTTAACAGAATATCAAATGTATTTTTATCTTTCCAATATTACAAACATTTAAAGTATCAATTTCCAATTACAATAATTAATAAGACAAACTAAGTATAAAAGAAGAATAAATATTTGGAAAATCCAAACGTGCACACCTCGAACACTCATGTAAGGTTTTGAATAATCAATTTACTTTTATTAAGTACCGAAACGTTTCGTTTAAAGCTACAAAAAAGTGTTTCTGTTTAATTAACACGATTTTTTTTTACTTCTTGATACCGGTGAATCGCATTTTGATACCGAAAAAAATGGTCAAGTTATTAATAAAACAAAAAAAAATATTAATAACGGGACGGTTTACAATAGTGAAATTTAAATAGCTTCCTAAGGATTAAAATATAAAGCTAATAAAAAAACAAATAATAAGTTCACTTTTTAAAAGATATCTTGTTCACGTCCATACTGACAAACTGACGATTAAGTAAAATTGTTTTCTAATTGAATAAGTCCGAACAATTCCTCAGAGCACTCCCCGTGATAGATGCGATAAAATACGCAAAGAGATGCAACATCTCTACGCAGTGCCACTGTATCGAGCCGATCAGAAAAAACTCGGTCGTCGACGATTCGAACCGCTCTGCGCTGGATGCGGTCAAGTGGAAGGAGCTGGCACTGGGGTGCCCCGGCCCAGAGATGAGAACAGTATTCCATGTGGGGCCGAACTTGCGCTTTGTAAAGTTGCAAGCGATGTGCCGGCATGAAATACTGTCTCGCTCTGCTGAGCACACCAAGCTTTTTAGAGGTCAATTTGGCCTTCCCTTCCAAGTGACCACGAAACTGCACACTATTCGATATGTCGACGCCAAGGATTCCGATACTGGCTGAGGCAGCAAGGGGAGTGCTTTGAAACTGAGGAAATACGACAAAGGGGTTCTTTTCAGCGGTAAACGCGCAAACTTGTGTCTTCTGGAGATTGAACTGGACTAGATTTAGTCGGTCGCAATCCGAGACTTTGTTAATCAAAGACTCGACTTCAGACACAAGTTTGTCCCGGTACTCGGCGACGTTTTCCCGAGAAATATTGGCACGGCCGGTATATAAGGCATCACCAGTGCTGTCGTCTGCATAGCAATGAATGCTACCAGTTAGTAACATATCATTACGCAGCCTTGTGGAACACCAGTGTTGATAGGTTTAAAATCAGAGCATGCACCGTCTACTACGACCTTGATGCTCCGATCAGCAAGGAAACTGGTGATCCATTTGCACAATTTCTCGGGAAGCCCATAGGAAGGAAGCTTCGAAAGAAGCGCTTTGTGCCAGACCCGATCGAAGGCCTTCGCTACGTCCAAACTAACGGCTAATGCCTCACCCTTGGACTCTACTGCCTCCGCCCATCTATGAGTCAGATAGACTAGAAGATCACCAGCTGATCGACCCCGACGAAAACCGTACTGACGGTCACTAATCAGCTGGTGATCCTCAAGGTACCTCATGAGCTGGCAGTTTATAACGGATTCCATTATTTGGAAGAACAAGGAGGTCATGGCGATAGGCCTGTAGTTGGACGGGTCTGAGCGGTCACCTTTTTTAGGGATCGGGTGCACCAAAGCTGTCTTCCATGACTTCGGGACTACGCCTTGGGAGTAGGAGTACCGGAAAAGACGCGTTAAAACCGGTGCCAACTCCGGATCACACGTCTACAGCACAATGGGAGGGACTCCATCGGGCCCACTCGACTTGCTGACGTCCAGGGAGAAGAGTTCTTTGCGAACCGAGCGCTGGGTAAATCGCACATCCGGCATGGAGCACTCACATCGCGGGATGGTTCTTTCAGAAAAAGTCCAAATCAACAAAACATAAACAACAAAAATCCTAAAAAACCCCTATTTTTTAGGTGCTAATTAGGTGCCGAGTTTAAAAATTAGGTGCTCTAAAATTTTCACCGCAACGAACTGTTGAAATTTGAGTTGCTAGCAAAACGTCTCGCTAGCAACGCAATGAAGTTATTAGATATACGATAAATATTAATATCAAGGAATTAATTGCTAATTAGGTGTTGCAAGTATACGCAATAACAAGGCGCCCCTAATAAAAATAAAGTCGTTTCCCAAAAAAAATTCTTCCCATAATAAAAGTAGACGTGAATTGAGAACCTCCTCTTTTTTTGAAATCGGTTGAAAAACAAATCAATCTATGAACGCAATTTTATAAACACATTGATCACTTACTCATATATGTATGTAAAGCCCTTTTTAATGAAGTATAAAAATCAAAAAGTAAAGTGTCTAAACGTTCCACTGTGGGTTACAGGCTTTTTATCATTTCAGAGAGGGTAATGGAGCACTTAGTCCGCAGCGCTGCTCCAGACTTCAAAAGTCCTCGGAATAGTATCTTCCTCAGACATGCATAATGCCTACCGGTAGTTTCCTTCACCACCGAGCACATGATAAATCAGCACTTAAAACTGCAATTAACAATTACATTGTTACCGGCGGGATCGAACTGAATTGCTCACGCACTGCAAATTTACGGCGAGCGCTATGCTCTTGAGCTATCAAGGCTCTATAAAGTAGATCTTCTGTTACGGCCTGCAACTGCCTATCCCAGGAGAAGAATCCTCCGCGGCCCATGAACGGAAGAACCTACAAGCAGGTACAGGTCGGGCGTCCTAAAGCCAAGGGTGGAAAGTTTCTAATTACAATAAACAATTCGGGGGGAGCGTTATATTCTATAAGGGGAGCTTACTTACCTCTATCCAAAGCGACTGGTCCCTCAGGATTCGGTCAGGTCGCGTGTGGATGTATAGTGCTAGGAAAGTAAGGGTCAGTGATGTGTATCTGGGTGTGGCTGGTAGTGTTATTGACCTTATCAGACCGTTACTATCTGCAGCAGTTCGGCCCTCAGCACCTCTCCAAACTACGGTCTCCTTCCGCAGTCACTTTCTTCGTTTTCCACGATGACAGTTCTTTAACTCTGTCGTACGATTAACTACCTTACAGAAGCCACTAACTCTCGTTTGTTATAACGCTTGACTCGCGAAATGAACACAGAACGTACGGATCAAAGGTCATCGTTATTTCTAGAATATCAAGTACCACACTAGTAACTAATAAAGTCGAATCCACTTATACAGATTCTGAATTAGACACTAAGTCCCGGGGTGAAGCTAACAAAACAGGAATGCGCGTTACAATTCCCAGTGGTATATTTACTATACGCGCCTATCATATTCCGCTTCCGACTTCCCGACAAAGAACGCGTGTTTATCTCTCGACGCGATGAATTGGACCCTTATTTTTCCTCGCGCGTCCTCGAGAGGGCGGGACGTCAAACCGGTATCGCCGAGGCGCGCGCGCCCTCTGACGTCCATTATTGACATTAGCGCTTTTGCGCGAACACCTTCATATGACATTCTGTCTTAGTAGTATCCTCAATTGTATGATTCACTTAAGCTTTTCGAAGACTTAAAGCGGATAGATGAATCTAATCCACACCTGACTGTTGTAGATGCGAATGGTTGTTGTATTCATCACCATCATCATTACAGCCCTTCATAAGTCCACTGCTGAACATAGGCCTCCCCCAAGGAATGCCACAAAGCACGGTCCTAAGCCACCTGCATCCATTGACTTCCTGCATGTCTTACCAGGTCGTCACTTCATCTAGTGGGGGGTCACCCTACACTTGGCCTACCGATAGGAGGCTGCCACTCGAGAACCTTTCTTCCCCATCGGTTGTCGGTTCTTCGAGCTATATGGCTGGCCCGTTGCCACTTCAACTTCCTAATCCGTTGGGCTATGTCGGTCATATGGCACATAGTTTTTATTATAAGTCACACCAACAGTCTCCTATTGATATTTACATTTTAAAGTTCATCTTTAACGAAGCTACGAGTAATTGTTAATTATTCGTAAGTCGACCACTTAGCGAAGTGGCGTAATTTATAGATCACGTTCCGCTGATTTAAAACAATATTTTGCCGTATAATTATGCCGTATAAATATGTAGGTTCTTCGAGCTATATGGCCGGCCTTGCCTTGCCACTTCAGCTTACTAATCCGTTGGGCTATGTCGGTTACTCTGGTTCTACTGTGGATATCCTCATTTCTAAGTTTATCACGCACAGAAACTCCGACCATATCCCTCTCCATAGCTCGCTGAACGACCTTGAGCGTCCTCATACGACCAGCAGTGAAGGACCACGTCTCAGATCCATAAGTCATCACTGGCAATACGCACTGGTTGTACAATCTCGTTTTCAGGTTCTGAGGTATACCTGACGAGAAGATGTGTCGTAGTTTCCCGAACGCTACCCAGCCGAGTTGAATCCGTCGATTGACCTCTCGGTCGAAGTTGGTCTTACCTAGTCAGACTATTTGTCCCAAGTAAACATACTTGTCAACAACTTCGAGCTTAGTGCTTCCAACAACTACTGGTATAGGTGTGACATGGACTTTAAACATGATCTTTGTTTTTTCCGTGTTCATCTTAAGACCTATCCGTTAAAAGATTCTATTGAGGTCATTGAGCATAGTGCTTAGGTCCTCCAACGATTCTGATATAAGGACTATATCGTCGACAAATCGAAGTTGAGTGATGTACTCGCCATTGATGTCAATACTGTATCCTTTCCAGTCCAGTAGTTTGAAAACGTGTTCCAATGCAGCGGTATAGTAGCGCTACTGTACAAACACTTCAGCACTTAGATATACTGACCGTCAACTTGGCGCCGCTGAAAGGACTGTAGCACCGCCCACATTTCAACGGAATCAAAGGCTTTATCATACGTAAGGCAAAGTGGCAGATTGTACTCTTCTATCTTTTGTACAATTTGCCGAAGGGTGTGTATGTGACCTATGGTACTAAAAGTGGCCTTTACGGAAATCGGCTTGTTCGGGAAGCTGGAAGTAGTCGAGTCTGCGTGCTAGACGATTCGTAATGCCTCACGAAAACGACACGTAACGCAGCTCAGAAGGGAAATCAGTATGTATTTCTTCAAGAGAGCTTTGTCGCCTTTCTTGAAGAACGAGACCACTACACTTCTGCTCCACGCCTTCGGAGTAGTGCCACCATGGAGGACGGAGTTAAAGAGCTTCTGAAGGACCTGAAGTACCGGTTTTTCACTCGCTTTTAGAAGCGCCGCTGTGATTCCGTCCCCACCTAGGGTCTTGACGTTTCTAAGATGCTGAAGAGCCATTCTAATCTCGCTCAGACTGACGTTCAGGATATCTTCGGAATAATATCGGATAAGACTCGCTCTTGGATCGTTACTCGCACTTGCGTGTGGCTTCAACAATGATGTGGACAACTGCCCATAGAACCTCTCAATCTCACTCAAAATTTCAGTTGTCCTGGAAACGATGCTGCAACACTCAGGTCTTCAGCTTTGACAGTTGGCTCTTTCTGGCAGATAGATATTTGACAAAGACAGAAAGAAGAAGAGATCGAGCGTAACCAAGGCTCCAAATCCTTGGTTACGCTCGATCTCTTCTTCAATACAAGCTATATTAAAGTTGCGTAAGTCCCGCCGCATGCATTTGGAGATCTGTCTGTTCAATTGCCTGTATGCTGTCAAATCTGTTGAAGACTGCAGCTTCATTTGCAGTCTATCAGCCATAGATTAGATTAGAAAATTTTTGGGTTTCTCTGCGAAGGGTCTTGCAGAACTTAGCTCCGACCGCATGGACAGTTTCTACGAGCGTTTCATTCATATCGTCCACTTTATTGCAGTCTTCTAGGCATTGAAAACGGTTTTGTAACTCGAGCTGAAAGTTTTTAGGGCTAGGGCAGGGTTTAGTGCACGAGGGAGACGGAGCGTTGACTTCATTAGTTGACACCTCTCCAACTTAACGTTTAGATTCAGTGTGCCTCTAACCATTCGCTGATCGGTAACAGTTTTAGCCCTCGCGGTTACTGAGACATCATTGAATAGTTGTCGTCTGGTCGTCATAATGAAGGTTATCTCAATTTTTGTCGAACCGTCGGGACTCGACCAGGTCCACTTCCTGTGGGGCCGCTTCTGGAAGAAAGTGTTCATCATAAAAAGTCCCTCGTTCTCCATGAAGTTGGTCACTATTATTGTTGATATCAGAAATCTATTTTGTTTATCGTCATACTGCAGTTTTCTGTTAATTGCTTGGTCTTTTTCTTCAAAAACATCCCATAACAGTCCATTGCTGGGCTGGAGTTTCTCCTATTGCAGATAGAATTTACTTTAATCGCTAAGCTTGGCAAATACGACCTTTGATGTTGTACACGATCACACCGCCATCCATTGAAGGTCATTTTATGTGAACCATTATTACATGTACAACAAATTGCGGTAACTATATTGGATTTCATCTGAATCAAATCTGCGTGGAACAGCATATATATTGAAAATTAAATGATACTATCCTCCCTACCTAAACAAAACACAAGAGATATTAAGTTGGACCTCTATTAATTAAAACATTTTAGTAAATGGAGTTTTTGGGAAGCGATAAGAAGTTCTATTTTTATTCTAACATAAACATATTACTAGACTAGTTTGTAATTAATGTATAGGAAAATAGTAAAACTAACAAATTCACAAAATCTTCAGACTTAAAAACTAAACCCTTATTAAAATATCCTATGCATAGGACTCACATGAAATGTCTTCTGCTTGATAATGATTCTCTTATACTTCAAAACAGAACACAAGAATGGTTTATATTTCCCACAGTCCTATCATAGTCCTAGTGCAAATATTCGTCACAAAAAATATTAAATGAGCATAGTTAGATTTTCCCTCTTTCAGCTATAATTTTTTCCGTTTGCCACTTAAAAGTATCACGAAGTTTAAAAGTTTGCATTTAACATCTTTATTTTAAAATGAATGTGAAAAGAGAAAGCCTTAAAAAGTGCCCGATCGTGACGGAATTTTAAAAACTGCGACGCTTGCAATTTTAATATGGTCGCAGTTTCACAATCACTAATTTTTACTTCAAGTAATAAGAAATTAAAAATAAAAATATTTTTTTATTCAATAAATATATATTTTAATAATACTTATTGAATGTCATTCCATTTAAAATACTGGTTAAAATTAATTGTCATGCCACTGCTGGTTCGCAAAATACTTCTGTCCTAGGAAGAACCAGCAAGAAACCCAGCGAGTCATATATTTTTTTTGAAAAAGGAACAGTTTACAATTATATTATACTATGTTACACAATTAACTACACAAAACAAATTAGAAATGCTTGATAGCAATCACCTAATTTCAAGGAGTTATTACCATCAATAAAATCCTTAATGAATCCACTTTTATACAATCGTTGTTTAATATAGTTATGCACTTATGCACACAATTATCGATATTTTTTGAGATTTTGTTGTAAAAGTGTTTTACATAGCTACCAAAATGAATTATTGAATCTGTGGAGACGAGTAACAGGTACAAATAGCTTGTGTCTGTTCCTAGAACTTACAGAGTTAATATCACTTATTTTTTTTTAAACTTCTTCTATTTTTGTGTACATACTTTACATTTTCGTAAAGTTAATTAAATTAATATATTAACTTTGACATCTCAATACGAGAGTCCAAAAATAATATATTAATTTCCTAAAATCATTATCTTAGTCTCTTGAATTTTTTTTAAATGTGAGGGGCTAAGAAAACATAAGCCCTCTTAGGTCGTCTTCTGCAAAACAAATACAATTTCAGTGTGTAAGTCACGTTTCCACATAGCAAAGTACCATATGACAATTTGCTATGGAAAAAGCCAAAATAAACTTCGTCTTTTTTATATAATGAGGGTGACAAGCGAGCACGAGCCCGCTTGATTATAAGTGGATGCTGTGGCCCATAGACATCAACATCTATCCTTGATTAAGAATCAAAATGCAAATGCGTTGCCACCCTGAGGACTAAGATGGAATGCCTTGCATCCAATAAAAAGGGTCTCTGGTTCCCTACACACATCATACGAAGCACAGCAGCATTCAGCTTCTATTTATACGCTGGTATTCTGTGAGAGCGTGTGGTCCTACCCCGATCGAGCCAACCCCTTGGTGCTACAACCACAATATTGCTGCAACATGGCCCTACCGTGTAGTGGCGGTGTAAGAATATCCACTACCCCATAATATCATATCGTCGTGGCGACAGGGTATCGTCAGGGGTGACAGAGAGAAGCAAATCAGAAGATGGGCAGCAGCGACTTCCTAATAACGGCTAAAATAAAAAAATCAGTTGCCAACATGCTTGCCAAGCATGGCAACTATGGCAAATACCCCCGAAATATGAAGAAATCTATGGGGAAGGTCTATATACAGTAGTGGACTTTAATAGGCTGTATTTTTTTTTATATAACGGTAACGGTATGGCTCTACCAGTCTAGCGAATAAATAATGTAAGATATTAAACACAAATGATGATATCATCCTAGCCAAGGCCACGTCAGGCCACGGCTGCAAGTTCCGTTGCTGCAATTGGGCCGTGTACTGAGGGACTAAGCATCCGCCTTAAAAGTCGTTGTATGCGAGCAACATGGATTCTATACTCGCCGGCACCTATTAAATTGATAATTACAACTTTAAGTGTTGGTTTACCACGTGCTCGAAGGTAAACGATAACTGCTTACTTGCGTAGGTACTGCTTGTTTGCGGAATAAAAATTTTTCGTGGTCATGTAAATTGCAAACATTGGAACGTATATAGGCTCTAACATTTTTTTTTAAATTTTAACATTATACTAGGGCCTGTATATTATTATTTCTGTCCACCAACACAGCTTCTAAAAAAAATGGAAAATATAAAGATTTCGTGTTGAAGTCACATCACGTAGCTGAAGACTACATACGAACTTTTATATGAATATGTACCTACGACAAAATTTTCTCTCTCAGCATGACGTATGTAGGCTGTAACTCCACATTTACTTTGAAAACAAAATTGCTTTTCAGAGAATAAATATTTCAGATAACAATTTGACTAAACTTGAAGTTCGACAGCGGCGATAACTTCAAAATAATCAGAATATTATCAACTATGCAGAAGATATTGTAGCCACACTGCGTGCTATAGCTCAGCACCTGCAACGTAGTAGTCAGACAGCGGTCGCTTATCACGCGGTCGATAAACCCACACAACTAACTATACAAACATTAACTAGATAAAAATTAAAAAAAAATACTTCTTATTCTGGATGTTTGAATACCAATAGGATATCCTTGCGTGAAATTGCGCATTCGTATCCTTATACAATCCTTTCGTATTAATTTATAGTCAAAATAATGTTTGTATGTAAACTCATTGATGGTACTAGATCCTACACTAATTAATCAAACTAATACTGATACATAATCAAACTTTATGCTTCACCTCAGCTATTTTGATGCTTTTTTTAATATTGTAGTTAATGCGTCACGGAAAGTTTAAGGAAAATACAGCCTAATTGACCGCCTCACCGTCGTACTTACGAGTACAAGTCACGGCACGGTTAAAAATTTAGTTACAAGAGAAGTTTTGTATTGTTATTTATTTAAATTTTTTATCAGGAAGATGCTGCTGCCCATCTGTTTCAGGTTCCCTCTGTCGCTTCTTACGACATCCATATAATAATATGAGGATAATGCGGTAGTAGACTCTATTACGTCGCCATTACACGATGTATAAGTAGCGGCACGAAAGTCTAGCGGTGACCGTTATTGCGCATAAGTCGCGCTGAATGGCTCTCCAGTTGCATTCGTACAATTCAATTCGTGCGCGTCCCCTCCACGTTTCGTTCAGCGCTGCAAACTTGACGGTAAACTGGATCGTGTATGGCATCCATAAGATGCGACTGTGGGAAAAGCCAAAAAATCTCATCGTTTCCGATGAATGGTGGTATAACGACCTCGCTTACACCTGACGTGAAATGGCCAGACCGATGATCGGCAGCAGCGTCAAAATTGCAAGACATCGTGTACTGAGATTGTCAATCTGCCTATCAACCAAGCGTGACCATCAGAGAGCAAAGAATCTGCGGCGGAATCCCGACGCGGTGATTCATTATTCATAAAAATCATTAGTTAAGTTAAGTTAATCATTGTTAGTTTATTATAACATATTGATAATCGCAATGGTAATGCTGCACTCTATTCTGCAGAATTTTGATTACATATATTACCTATAGTCCCAGTCAGTGTAATAACAGTGTATTAAGAACATCCCCCATATCGTCTGGTAGGTGTTGTAAGAGGTCACAAAGGGAAAATAAAAGAGGAGATGGACAGCACCATTTTCCTGATAACAACTCAAAATAATAATAAAAAAGCCAGTCAAGTGCGAGTCGGACTCGCGTATGTAGGGTTCCGTACCATCGTAAAACACGATTCTATTAGGGGAGCCCCCTTTAATTTTTAATTTATTTTTATTTTTATTCTTTTTGTTATAGCGGCAACAGAAATACATATTCTGTGAAAGTTTCAACTGTCTACCTATTACGGACTATGAGATACAGCCCACTGACAGACTGATGGACGGACAGCGGAGGCTTAGTAATAAGGTCCGTTGGTTACCCTTTGTGTTCGGAAACCTAAAAAGCTGCAGTTGCCAATCCACCTGACAGACGTGGAAACTATGGCAGAATCCCCCCCCCCCCCTATAAAGCAACCTATGGGGGAGGCCTATGTTCAGCAGTGGACTTTTATAGGCTATAATTGATGGATAAATTCTAGTCATAATTATAACAAAATATTGATTTTCCATTATTAGCCGATCATCAGAGCTTCGATCATTAATCAGCAGTGTGTTCCGCATACAGGTGAAATTATAATTTAGGGGGAAAATTACATGTTCCCCTTTACACCCCATCATCATAATATAACAATTCATATTTCAAATATACTGTTGATAGGAGGTCTGGCTCCTTTCTTGTTCAAAGGCTTCACCGAAGAAATGCAACTAGTGTTCCTGGCACTATACCGCGGGAGTAGTGCTATAAGTATAATGATAATTTTAATACCTTATTCCGTTTCAAATATCGTAAAAATATCGTTTTTTTTATTTTATGTTATGTTAATAAATAAATATTTTAAAGATGCTGAACATTATACACAAATTCGCATAAAACTTTATCTAACAGAAGTGATATAGAGTTCCCGTTATCTGTAAATGCAAAAACAAATTCACTGGGACATGCGACCTCGTAACGTCACGCTTGATAAATGTTCACGATTTTTCATATCGTCGTGGCTCAGCCGCGCTTTTGTTTTCACAGACATAGAAATTGAAGTTAAACCTGCTGACCAATATTTAAAATACATAAAAAAATAACATGAGTGATGATACACATCATGTTTTTAAAAAACTATAATTTTTTAAATAATATTTAAACATGATTATAATTTTATAATTTTATATTAAAATTTAATAGAAAAGTTATTTGTAGCTTATTTTGGAAATCGCTTTATCGACATAATTCTGTAAAAAAAAAAGTGAATGCTCGTTATACTCGTAAGCCGTCACATATAAAATTGGCGTTATGTGTATTATAAATATTTAAAGAAAAGTTATCGAATTACAGGACAAAAGGGCCGATTAAGTACATGTAGACAGCAGATTTCCATTAAAATGGAAATTAATCGATGTCTCTATCCCTCTTGTCCCTGCTATGGAGATCTCAGGTTCGGGAATTAGCTGTGATTGGACAGCATACATGTTTGAAAGTGTTTTTCACCGCCTCATCGGAGGGAAATTTTTTCCCCATTAAAAGAAACTTAAATTCGAGAGGAAAACTGTAAATCTACCGATAAGAGCAAATCCTAACGACTAAGTTGGGTGACGGAAATTTTTCCAATTCAAGGAAAAAGGAGATTTTCCTGAAATACACCAAATTGACGCAAATGAATAAATACCGTTTCTTTTTATTTGTTCGAATGTCGCTATTTGTGCCGTTGCTTTCATTTCGTCTTAAGTCTCCATTAGTCGTCCAGCACTACAACACAATAGCTCACATTCTCTAATATATCGATGGTCTAGAAGACAACGTATTAATTACAGAGATTGTAATTTTTCAGGAGAACAGTTTAAATAATTTTTAAAGTTTGACCCGTCGGTATGTAAAGCTGAGCAGTGTAACGCATTGTAAACTTCTGCTATTAGGTAGGGTATTTATCTGTTATACAATTCATTTTAAAGAATTGTTTTTAACTATAAAAAAGTACTGAGAAACACTCAGTAATATGAACAATTACATTCACTTAATACTTTTGATAATGATTTAATGTTCAGTTGTTCACTTAGTGCATTTGTGTAAAGCATATGATTTTTAATTATTATGTAATTATTATAAATTAAAATAAAATTTATTACGTTAATATATTTGTTTTTATAACATTCCACCTAAATTATTCTCATCTAAATTAGGTACTAATTTTAGGTTTTGGGTGTCAATGGCCTAACATTATAAAACACTAAAGTTTGTATCGATTTCAATACACATAGAGAAAGTTGTTTAAGGCTACTTAATACATTTGGTAATATCTGTGATGGGTAGATAAGCGACTTTGATTCTTTTGTCTCGTGTGTCACGTTTCTTATTACAAATGTACAGTTTCGGTTTGGACCGAAAGAGATGAAATTATGGCTTTCCAAAAAGTTCAGAAAATGCGGCATAGTTATTTATAATGTTTGGCTTGGTTTGGCTTGCTTGGTCTTCCTTATCGTTGGGTTGCTCTATGAAATTCACCCGTGGTTGTGGCCTATACTGGAATTGGGAGGGTGAATTGGTTGACAAGTTTTGATCCCTGAATCGATTGTTAGAATATTCTCGTTTTTACAGGCCATGATGTCGTGCCCCGCCGTCTTACAATATCGACAAAAAGCATTAGTGGAGTTCTGTTGGTTAGAATTGGAGTACTGTGAAAATCTTTGAGAAGTAGATGGCTTAGAATTAAAAGTTTTTACGAAGTTTTGCCTAGGTTTGTGTTCGTAATTTGCTTTTGGCTGTGGTCGTTTGTATAGGCTTTGTTGAATACGTTCCTCCGAGATGGCTAAGTTTATGGCTTCATTAAGGGTCTTTGGAGACCTACACCTAACAATGTTCGAAATGCAGGGGTATAACCCCATAAGGAAATGATGGAGGGCAAGGTCCTCCATGGCTACAACTCGACCTGGTAATTCTTTTGCTTTAATATTACACAGGAATATTTCTGTTAATAGTTGTGAAAGACATGTTTCCATGCGGAGTGCGAATTGACTGACATTATCATGTGGACCTTGCTTGCTCTCTTGTAGTTCGGTGAGAATATGAGCATAGTGTTTACGTTCACTAAATTGTGTTTTTAAGAAGTCTTTGAGCTGTTCCCAGTCCTTAAACTCTTTTATGGAGCAAGCAATTTCCGCTTTACCGTGGAGTTGGCTAATGATATATTTAAATAAAATTTGTTTTTGAGTTTCTGAGACTAATTCATAAGCATTATTACAATTAATAATAAAAGAATTTACGGTCTCCCTACTACCGTCATACGGTTTAACGAATTTGAACAAGGTATTTAAATCCATCTCGGTCATTGCAGTTGTTGCAATGCTGGCCATAGTAACTCTTGGAGTGGCTGGGGTGGATTTTGGGGCGCCGCTAACGCCCGGTTCTGTGAATTCGACGTTTAAACTAGCTTCTTCCCCTTAACCACTTTTGGCATTATAAAATATATCAATCAATGTAAGAACACACAATAATATAAAATGATTACAATAAGAAACACGCAATAATATAAAATGCTTACAATAAGGAACACGCAATAATATAAAATGATCAGAAATAATAAAAATATTAATAAAACTTAAAACATTTAAATTCAATTAAACAAAGAAACGAAAAGGTTGAGAAGCTTTGGTTTATAAAGTCTAGACAAAACAATGACCAACGACTCACAGTACTAGCAATGCGTGGGCGACGGCTGCAAACACGATAAGCGGGAACATTCCGATTGATAAGCGCGTCTTCGGTGGCGCTCTGGAACGGAACACGATGAATTTCGAGTTGTCGAAATCTCCGACGATATTTATTTTATGACAATGGGTGCTTTTCACGTTAATTCTTCTGGGTGATTTTCTCTTCTGTATGTATCTATGTAGATGGAAGGAGATAATTGCGGTTCAGGATGCAATCGCGGTTTTTCTGAAGACCAAGCTAGTAATGTAAAAAAATGTAAACCACAAGATGTTACATTTAGCATGTTTGTTTTCTAGACCATCGATATATACAATAATCTATTGCTCGCACTGTATACCTCCTGCGTAGTTAATTGCTTTTGACTGTATTAATAAGTTGCCACTGTGAACTGACGGACGAAAAAACATTAGCATACATTCGTTACAGTACTACAAATTAAGTGATTACAAAAAGATTTTACTCTGATCTTCGCTCAAATATTTATAAATACTATTTGGGCTATATAGTTAAAGTACATGACACTCATTTAAAATGATATTTATTTCGGTAAATTAATTGGTGTAGGCCTTAATTATTCCATTGAATATATATTTGCAGATAGGAACTTTAATTTATTCTAAGTACATAACATAGATGCCAATACAACCGTAATGAAGACGATTGGCTTTCAGGAAAGGTTAAAGGGTGCTTAATCTGGTTAATCTATCTACCCAAAACCCAATACCTTGGCATTTTGTAATGTAAATTTCAACTTAATATATTCCGGAAGAGGATTATGTAAAATAGAATTATTTCATGCGAGGGCGACACAGAAAATTTTTAGAACTGACCACTTGTAAACGATATAATAAAAAAATATACGATATAATACACTAACAATTCTATGCCACTTGTCTTGGAAAAAGTTCGGACGAAACGACTTCGCAGTAGGATCCTCCTTCACTATGACAACGCCTTGTCGCACACCGCCAAGCAAACAATCGACTACTTGGCGACGTCAGACGGGGAATTACTGTGTCAGCCGCCCTATAGCCCCAACCTTATACGATTTTTATTTATTTACGAAAATAAAAAAAAATCGAGGAAAACGTTTTATGAACGCCGAGGAAGCAATGGCAGCGTTTCAAAATGCCGTCGAAGAGACCCCTAAGGACGAGTGGGCAAATTGCTTTTCTCAATGGTTCCATAGGATGCAGCGATATATTGATGTTAATGGACACTATTTTGAAAAAAAATAATAATAAAACTAATAACTTGCAAGTTTGTTCAGTTTTTGATTTTCTAAGAATAGAATAGAATAGAATATTTTTTTATTCAATATTGATTATTACATAATTCTTATTGAAAGTCATTTTTTATTTACCACTGGTTCGGAAAATACCTCTGTCCTGGGAAGAACCAGCAAGAAACCCAGCGGGACTTTTTTTTTCAAACATATTTCACTTAACAATAATTTCATTTATACAATTTTTAAATGATTTTTAATAGAACCAGCATGGTGGCGATCACCTTATTCCCAGGGGTTATTTTCTTTCATGTATTCCTTGATATTATAATAACCCTTTTTGTACAGTTTTTCTTTAATAAAACTTTTAAACTTGTTTATTGATAAACTTTGAATATGTTCTGGGATTTTGTTGTAAAAGCGTATACATTGCCCCATAAATGAATTACTGATTCTGTGGAGTCTAGTAACTGGTATTACAAGCTTATGTTTGTTCCTAGTGTTTAAAGAATGCACATCCTTATTCTTATTAAAGCTATTTATGTTTTTATGTACATACATTAGATTTTCATAAATATATTGCGATGCCAAAGTTAATATGTTTATTTCTTTAAATTTTTGTCTGAGGGACTCTTTACAATTTAGGTTATAAATCGCCCGAACGGCTCTCTTTTGCAAAACAAATATAGCTTCAATATCAGTCGCATTACCCCATAGCAAAATTCCATAAGACATTACGCTATGAAAGTAACTAAAATACACTAATCTAGCTGTCTCAACATCTGTGAGACTTCTAATCTTTCTTACAGCATATGCTGCAGAACTAAGTCTGCTTGCTAATTTAGATATATGGGGGCCCCATTGAAGTTTCGCGTCAATAGTAATACCGAGAAAAACAGTGGTATCCACAAGACTCAACTCCTCCCCATTTAATAGCACATTGGTATTCGAATGTTTTACATTAGGTATTGTAAATTTAATACACTTTGTCTTATTGCCGTTCAAGAGCATATTGTTGGCGTTAAACCAATGTACTAATTTCGATAGAGCATTATTTACATCGTCATAATTAATTAACTGCCGTTTGAGTTTGAAAATTAAAGAGGTATCGTCAGCAAATAATACTATATCGTGATTGTCCCCTACAAGATAAGGTAAGTCATTAATATAGATTAAAAACAGGAATGGGCCAAGAATCGAGCCCTGAGGAACGCCCATTGATACTACCGATCCGGAGGAACCTTTACCATTTATCACGACTTTTTGAGTTCTGTTACTTAAATATGAAGTAATAAGTCTAAGCGCCAAATTTTTTACACCGTAATGTTGTAGTTTCCTGATTAATGTTTCATGATGAACACAATCGAAAGCCTTGGAAAGATCACAGAAAACACCTAAGGCATCCTGTGAATTTTCCCAGGCATTAAAAATATATTTCATAAGCTCAACGCCAGCATCAGACGTCGAGCGACCCCTTGTAAATCCAAATTGGTTTTTATGAAGTAATTTATTTGTATTAAAAAAAATTAACAATTGATCCAAAATAATTTTTTCAAAAATTTTACTAAGAGTTGGTAGTACAGAAATAGGTCTAAAATTAGCGGGGTCCAATGTACTACCAGATTTAAATAAAGGTATTACTTTACTATACTTCATTAAATCAGGAAACACACCAGAATCGATACAAGTATTAAAAATAATAGCAAGATGAGGTGCAATTAAATCTATTATGGACGCAATAACTGTCACGGAAATCCCCTACAAATCTGCGGTTTTCTTTACATCAATGGTTTTGAAGTATTTTACAATATCTTGCGGTAATACTTTTTCAAATCTAAATTCTTTTAAACAGATATTAACATTCTGTTTGAGTAATGACTCGGCGACAGTTGGAGAAGAATTCAAAGACTCTGTTGTCAAAATAGGAATATCAGTGAAATATTTCTCAAACACCGCTGCGACTTCTTGATTTGATTTAGTCAATTCATTGTTAATTTTTAATTGATAGTTTGAGTTACGAGGTTTTTCTTTACCGGTTTCGCTGTTAATTATACTCCACGTCATTTTAATTTTATTCTTAGCCGTCTTAATTTTGTTGCTAATATGTAACGATTTGGCTGTGGAGCAAACTTTTTTTAAACATTTTAGAATAATTTTTGACATATTCTTTAAAAGCATCAGAAGGATTATATGATCTTTCATGGTAAAGGTCATATAACCTTCGTCTGCTTTTATGAATTCCCACTGTCGCCCACTCATTAAATACCTTGCGACTGTTTCCGGCGAATGTTTTAGAAGTAAATGTTTTTTTAAATTCATAGCTTATAAGGGTAAATAATTCTCCATATAAAAAGTCTGCATTGTTCTTATAAGAAAGCGATGGAAGGTTTTTTACCATATTACTTCTAAATCTCTCCAGGCGTTTTGCATTAATAGGAACAAACACAATTTTCTCAATTTCCTGTTTTTTGTGCATATAAGGTAATGAAACCAGTTGTCCACAGTGATCTGAACTAAGTTTTTGAATTATTGATTTGTTGATTGGTACAACACCTGCAAAAATATGATCAATACAAGTTGCACTACACCCTGCAATTCGTGTAGCTTCAAAGAATAAATTATCAAGATTATAGGATTTGAACAAAGAGCAAAATTTAATACTGATGGAAGAAGTTTCCAGGAGATTGATATTGAAGTCTCCACACACTACAAGAGATTTATTCTGTTTATTAAGCTTAACTAAAACTTCTTCCATAATTTTTTCAAAGGTATCATAATTTGAACATGGGGGTCTGTAAACACTGACAACAATAAGGTGCTCAAGCTCAACACATGCCATTTCTACAGTACGCTCAACAGAGAGGCTCACAATGTCTTTACGTTCTTTACATGATAAGGATTTATTAGCTAATATTAAGGAGCCACCACGTAATTTAGTATCTCTATTGAACGAAAAGAAGAAAGAACTTTCAGTGTCACCCTTGTACTAGTAAAAATACTCGTATAGTGTCATTATAAATATAATTTAAATTTTTAATATTATAATATTTTTGCTTTAAAAGCGTTCTCTATTAAATCTATTCGTATATCACACGGTAAGTTGCAGTCTATGGTGTCTTCTACATCAGGTCGGTGAGGGTACAGTGAGAAATTACTGGCAAACAAAGACGTCTCACGTTTGCGATGCCATAACAGCCAAATTTGTACGCACACTCTACGAACACGCACAAGCACACGCACACGCACATGCACACGCACACGCAAAAGCACACACACACGCATACGCACTCGCAATCTCACACGCACACGCACACGCACACGCAAACGCACACGCACACGCACACGCACACGCACACGCACACGCACACGCACACGCACACGCACACGTACACGCACACGCACACGCACACGCACACGCACACGCACACGCACACGCACACGCACACGCACACGCACACGCACACGCACACGCACACGCACACGCACACGCACACGCACATGCACACGCATACGCACACGCCCATGCACACACACACACACACACACACACATACAAACGCGCACGTGCCCGTGTAGGCACTCTAGGTTGCACACCCACCCACGCACACACACACACGCACATGCACGCTCGCGCACTTGCACACACGTATGCACGCACGCAACATGCACGCACGCTCGCACGCACGTATGCACGCACACATGCACGCACGCACGCACGCACACTCGCACGCACGCACGCATTTACGCACGCATGCACGCACGCATGCACGCACGCATGCACGCACGCATGCACGCACGCACACCCACACACACTTGCATACAGTACACACACTCACACACACTCACGCACACGCACACGCACACAATAATTAATGATTATTTGGATATTTCTTCTAAATTTATAATATGCTGTTGGTTCTATAATCAATAAAGAAAAAAAAGCACGCGTAGTGCCAAGTGCTAAATTTAACGCTGCTGCGTTGTGATGTCAGGTCGCACTGACCGTGTGTGCCACACTATACAAGGGAGCAGCAAAATTTAAAAATTGGTTTGCTCAATATGATTGAGATTCTATTCAGGTAATATAAAAAAATATGAATAATACTTTATTTGACATAGTATTATTATTATTATTTGAAAATAGTAGTAATATATATGTATGTTACATATATATTACTACTATTTTGTACGTGGTAGAGCCATGCTGCAACTATATTCGTAGTATAGTTGTAGCACGAATGGGTCGGACCACACTCTCACAGAATACCAGCGTAAAATGGCAGCTTAACACTGCTGTGTTTCGTATGGTGAGTGTAGAAAACCGGAGACCCATTTTATTGGAAAAGGGGCATTCCATCTTAGGCCTCACGGGTGACGATGCATCTGCATTTTGATTATATATTGAGGAGAAATGTAGATGTCCATGGGTCACAGCAACCATTTACCATCAGGTGGACTGTGTGTTCGTTTGTCACTGTATCCTATAAAAAAAAATATCTTAATTTATGTACATACCCACACACATACATATTAAATAATTTGTTAATATTACAGTATTTTGAATTACTACTATAATAACAATATCAATATCAATATCGTGCATATAGTTACTATGACAATGTTTGGAGCAGCTTCTATGTTTATTTATAACTAAACAACTGTGGTTGAACTTACCAACTTCAGATATTTAATTTCGTTCAGATATTAACTCTTTTATCGGCAAAGCCGCCAACCCCGAACGTCGTTTGTATCGCAATTGGCCCCTTCTCATAATTATAGATTTGTAGAATTCTTATTTCTGCAGATTGAATAAACCGATTGCAATAAAACCACGGCGGTACCAGTTTGTTGATAGCACAAAATGTTTCTTCTCTTTATTTACATGTGGCGTTCTAAAACTTGCTACGTTGTAAAGTTTCAGTGTTAGCTTATATAAACTACACGTACACATGCAGTATGATGCATCCTAATAGTTTTATATTCAATGCCGAGAAATAATTCAATATTCTGGAGCCCACATCCTACTCGCATGAAATTCAATCTGTACTCCTTTGATACAGTTTATCTATTTATTCACGTAGCCTTTATTCAATAAAACTGTATACTGCCATTTAACTTAACAACTTTACTAAGTTAGTAACAGTGTTATAAGGCTTCCTTTCATCACTATTATATATTTTACAAGTCAAAAGTAACTACTTACATACGAGTACGTCAGCTGTACTGCACACAAAGGTTTTTTGTCCTGTGAGTAATCTAAAAGCTTTTTTGCCATTAGTCAACAAAATCATGACATCAATAATGATTTCGTATATTTATGCGAATACTACATACACATGGGTTAAAACTAATTTAACGGCTTTTAACGCGTTTAATGTTAACTTTTATAATTCCCGACGTTTCGTTACAAAACTTTTAAAAAAAGTAGAAGGTAGCCTTTCTTAACTATGACGTCGGGACGTCAAATACCACAGTTACCCCCCCCCCCCCCCCATAGGTGCTGGAAAGTATCCGAAACGTCGAGAATAAGAAAAGTTTAAATTAAACGCGTCAAAATCTGTAAGACTAGTATTTCTTCTAGATGCAATATAACAACGACAACTTTTAACAGTGGTAGAGCCACGCGGCAGCTTTTGCTGTCGCACGGATGGGCCGGTTCGAACCGGGGTGGTACCACGACCTCACAGAAAACTATCGTGCAGTAGAGGTATACCTCTGCGTTTCGCTTGGTGAGTGCAGGTGGCCGGAGGCCCTTTTTACTGGAAATGAGGCATTCCATCTTAGTCCTCACGGGTGACAACGCATCTACATTTTGATTTGTAATAGAGGATAGATGTAGATGTCTATGGGCCGCAGCAACCACTGTGTGCTCGTTTGTCACCCTTATCCTATAAAAAAAAACTGACGGCGCTTCAACACGGCTTTATTGCACGCCTCATAACACGAAGCGTTATTAGGTAGTGTTTGTCAATTTTGTGTTCTTAAAATGCCTCTATCATAACCATATTACACTTATACGATAATATGAGTAGCCGCTTATTAAGGAAACACTCTAATTAATCCATCTTATATTTTCTCAAAACTCATTTTATATTGCTACATTTAAAAATACGGTTTGTGCGATGATTCCCAAAAAATTACATATCGAGACCGGGTTTTTTTTTATTAGCTTCATAATTACAGCAACTGGTTCCCTATTTCATATCAATAGCCTGGTAAGCGTAGTTTTATTGCTATTAAAAATTTAAAGGCGCTTTCATATTTTTTTAGCCCTTGATAGACAGTACAAACGTACCATACAGCTTATATCGATTTTATACGTTATGTAATCGATTTATTTTGATAAATTATTTTTTTCATGAAAATTAAATGAAACGCTCATTATTATAGCCGTGTTCTTTTGTATTTTCCAAACTATTTGTTTGTAACCTGTTTGGAACTCGCTTCTCTTCTATATTTAATACCGTAAAAAAATTATCAATAAAGTGAGAAGTGCCAACTTTTTCGTATAATATTAAAAAGCACAGTATTAGAAGAATATATTTCAGTTAAAAATATTCCACAACATCCGTCGCTGCTCAATTATTACATCAAGCCGTTCTTGGCTCGGTGTATATTAGAAAAAGTTGCCCTTTAACACGAACTGAAGCAATTACACAATAAGGCGGATAAATCCAATGACCTTGAACTTCCAAATTATTATTAATGGTTATTATTTAGGCGTTTATTTTAGAATAATTAAATAGCTTTTTATCGCTATTATGTTTGTGTATCTCGTTTGAAACTATTGACCGTCAATATATTGGACCAACTCCAAATATCATTGCATCGACCCATTATTTAATTTAGTATATAAGCAGGTACAAACGTTATTACCACCATATGTAATTAATTCTCAAATTGAAATATTCCCGCATTTTAAAGTTACTCATATTGTCAAATCGGATTTACTCTAAACCCTTCATTCATTCATTCACAACCGGCAATCTCCGTTTTTACCCGCACGCACGGTGTCAGTATTACACCACAGTTTAAAGAATTATACTGTGTCTCCCCTCGCTCTTTACAACAGATCTTTAATCTTTTTAAATTACCAAAAACTTAAAATAACGGCCGTAAAATGTACAATACAACACAGAATGCATCGCACGAGATTCGTCGCTGGGCGTCGCTAGGTTAGTACGTGCTCCATTTCCCATATTATGCCGGTTGCCAAGTCAAAATTTAAATCCATGATAATCCGCAAATACAGTCCAATAATTTTTAAATAAGATAATTTTATTTTACAGCTTCTTGAGATCTAGCATAACAATTTATACATGGTTAAACAATCAAGAATTTCTACAGAGCATGGACAAGTTCACCATTTCGCTACACTGCTCAACGACCTGTCTCAAAATTACAGGAGCATAACTAGAAGTTCTCCGTCATCCACCGTACATTCCAACCTTACTGCTACGGACTTCCGTCTTTGATGGTATTCGAATAAACAGAGTCTTTAATTTTTTTTATATAGAATTAGGGTGACAAACGAGCATACAGTCCACCTGATGGTAAGTGGTTGCTATGGCCCATAGACATCTACATCTATCCTCGTTTGCGAATTAAAATGCAGAAGCGTTGTCAGCCGTGAGGACTAAGAATGCCTCTTTTGCAATAAGATAGGTCTCCGGTTCTCTACACGCACCATACGAAACACAGCATCATAAGCTGCCATTTTACGCTGGTATTATGTGAGAGCGTGGTCCTTCCCCGGTCGAGCCGACACATTCGTTCTACAACTATACTATTAATATAGCTGCAGCATGGCTCTACCACGTAAATATATATATATAAATATTTTCTATACTCTATGTCTTAGCACCGATTTCAGAAGCTATTTGTGGACGTTATTTTATTCTATTTAGTTACTTGAAGTCGAATTTACACTTTACAAAAAGTTTAATATAACAATTAATTAAAATAATTGTTCTTTTTCTTATTTTGTATTTATTTCTTCTTCTGGGTTGTCTGGAAGAGATTGCTATGTAGCAATAAGACCACCCTTTGTATTTCCCTCAATAGTTGTTATTTTTTATTTTTGATGTTGTTATCTTTCCTTGGTGTACAATAAAGAGTATTGTATTGTATTGTATTGTATTAATTATTAATATATTATTTTCATATAAATATCTGTAGTTCTTATAAAACATCAAAGAACTTACCGCTAGTATCCCATAACAATTTAATACAAATAAAAACTACACATACATCTTGTTTGAGTAAACATTTTATGTCATCAACCCATTAAAATACAAGTAGTGTAAATAAGGGTAAGTAAATATATTCTTTGAGCCTGTAGTTTTATATTTGAGCATAAAGATAAAAATTCCGAAAATCTCTTTGAGTGTATTTTCACAAAACATTAATAATCTCGGTATTTTAGGGGACAACTATCAAATAACTTTTAATACTATATATACAGTCTGTGAACATGTACAGGGTCGCTCCCGTCACTACATTAGATTTGATAGACCACAAATCCTCGCTAAAAACACCGATTCCTTCCAAAAATGATTTGCGAGGCTATTGACATAAAAACATCCTTATCTCAATAGAGAAGATGGCTGGGTGCTACCATCTGCTTTGGATCCCATAATTAATAAAATTAAATCCCAACCCAAGCATACAACTGCAAACCTTCAAGATACCATACTGAGTAGAACAAAAATTCATAATTTTTAATCTGGAAGTAGCCATGGTTAACTACAGTAAAACTCGGTTAATACGATCACGTTTAATACGATTTCCCGCATAATACGCCATTTCATAGCAGTCCCTGCAACTTAAGGAATGTTTTCATACATTTTTAACACGCTTAATACGATTTGTCATCCCGTCTAATACGCCATCTGTGCAACACCCGAGCCGAGCCGATTAGCCCGCATAATTCTCTCCATTGATAACTACACCCTAAAGACGTTGAGCTAAAGAACATCAAGCTTGTTTTCTTACCTCCGAATGCGACAAGCAAGTCGCAACCGATGGATCAGATTATAAAAGTCCTTAAAAAAGGCTACAGAACACGATTGATACATCGCTATCTTAAAGTAATGCTAGACGCTGACAGCAAACGACCCTTGACTGTGCATGATGCCAACCTAAACATTGCAGCGGCATGGTAAACAATTGAGCCTGAAACCATACACAACTGTTTCAATAAAGCAAGTTTCCAAAATAAGAAAGCTAACGTCGTGTTGGAAAAAGGACTTGCGATACTGCAGGGTTTTCCTGGATATTTTTCCATTGATGACAGTGCTGCACACCCTACGAAACCCGTTCAATCGAAGATCTTATTGAAGATGTGGATAATACCCAAAAATAAGCCCTAAGTGATGACGATGAAGATGAAGGAGAGTCAATTCCGATTTTATTAAACGCAGAGGCATTATTAGCAGTTAACGATTTAATCTATGCTATATGCTATTTAGGCATTATCTATCCTCTTTTGGGGACAGTGAAGACGCACTGCAAAAGTTATGTTGAAAGCCTTATCCATTAGTTATGCATCAAAATCTCTTGGTCAAACCAAAATAAATGATTACTTAAAGTAATGTCATTATGAATAATAACTACATTACTTTAAGTCATCATTTACTATGATGTAACGTATTTAAATTCATATACATATGTATAATATTTCTTCTTTCATATGTATAATTCAATACCTACACTTACACTACCTACACTTCCCTTTCACGCATAATACGCTTTCCCGCTTAAGTCGCGATTTTGGCTGGGTCCCTTCAAAATCGTTTTACGCGGGTTTTACTGTATAACATTGGGACGTCATACACTTCAGTCCCCCCGTGACCATGGGTGCTGTCAAGTACTCGAAACGTCGCGAATATAAAATAAGTTAATATACGCGATAAAATCCGTAAAACTAGTTTTATTTTAAAGCATCTGAATTGTACCTAAGTTAATTTATATAATTATTGTTTATTGTTTTGCACATCCGACATGGATAAACTGTTGATACTAGTTTAAAAATTGTAACAAATACTTGTACACAGCTCAACAATAAAAATCTATTCTATTCCAATCTATTCTATTTTACCATGATAATCAGCAAATCCTTCAGAAATGGGATTTTCAAAAAATCCAATTACGGCCATCATCCATGACCTTTAATTTTCAGATAACCTTTACGACACAAAGCGGATCAGTTTATTTTCTACCTTATTAAAAAGATTACCCCGGTTTTATTTACGAAGTTACCGTCAGTCTCGTTTTGAAGACGAAATTGGATAAATAATTTATTCAGCTCCAGGGTATTGTGTATAGGAAATATTGTACTTTCCTTTTTTTGAAGCTAGTGTTCGCAACTATTTATCGTAAGAACAATTAGAAAAAAATTGTGGCATGAAATCGCGTTTCATTTTTGTTAATTTTATTATAATAAAAATAGTATCAAATGATAATAAAAAGTGCTACTCCTTTCAAACTATTTTTAACTTGTCATTTTCTTATCGTCTCCGAGAAACCTTACGTAGTATGATTGTAATGAAATGGGAACAAATAGAATAATTGCCTTAGTCAACGATATACAAATTATAGCAAGCAATTCTCGCGGCCTTCCAACTTTAGAAGCCAAATATTTCCTTTTTTATCATGTTTCCTTTAATTAATGACATTTTTAATCTTCTAATTTTATAACAAAACAATTTACATATTTGCACCAATTTTAAATAGGATAGGTATTGATTACCTACTCATAAAGTAATATTTCTATTAAACGTTTCAAATGCTTGTACCTATTATTAAAAGAGATTTTATTTTCTTAAGTCGAATAAAATAAACTTTACAATTTTTTATATTTAATAAATTATCTAGATACCAATTTTTAATTCATTACAGCCTATTAAAAGTCCACTCCTGAACATAGACTCGGTATTTGCCATAGTTGCCACGCTTAATTTTCTCCGACATATGGCAATACATCAGGCACTCGCTCGATTGTGGCCGGCTTCACTCGTTCACTGTGACGTAGGCGCGGAACCCGAAGCTTACTGTCGTGCAAAACTTGCTTGACGTGTTGGAACTCGGCGGCCAGGTATTTACTGTCACCAATCCCTTGTGCTCTCTGAAACAAAGATTTACCCAAGGTATCTAACTGTGAACAATAGTAATGAGAATCACCGTTTAAATATCTATCTTTATAGGTCTTTTTTTATACACAGTGTGGCTCAAGGTGTTATCAGGATTCCGAATTACTAACAGATCTAGAAGAGCTAAAGTATTGTTTGCCTTTAACTCCATTGTGAACTGAATTTTAGAATTTATGGAGTTAAGATGGTCTAAAAATGCAGTTACTTTAGTTAAAGCCCTGCTTACTTCTCCCGTAAATCCAAGATACCACAAGCGGTACGTAGGAGAAGTAAGCAGGGCTTTTTCCTCAAAGTTTTCAATGAATATATCGGCAACAATGGGAGATACAGAATACTACAGTACATACAGTACTTATACAGAATAAAAGGGAATACTTGCTTGTAGAACTCTTCCTTCCACTATAGGTAGCCAGATGTAAAGCAGTGTCTCAGTAATAGTGCATATTTTACGGGCATGTGGTTTTCCTCGAGCCTTCTAGTAACAATCGAAATGCAGTTTTCAACAAGTAAGCATGTGAACAGAGATTGCATATCCAAACTGACCACAATTTCATTGTCTGCCAAATGTAGATCTTTAATCTCGCCGACAAAATGGTAGGAATTCTTTGTGTGTGATCTTGTATGTCCCCTGAGTGGTAAGAGTATTTTCGCTAAGTTTTGAGCCAATCTGTATGTTGGTGAATTGATTTGGCTCCCTATGGGACGTAATGAAGCATTGGGCTTGTGTATTTTTGGTAACCCATACAACTTCGGTGGTTTTGCACACGTAGATATTATCGATTTTACGTCCAGATTGAGTGTTTCTTATAATTAATATACGCGATAAAATCCGTCAAACTAGTTTTATTTAAATGTTTAGTGTTCACGTAAATATAAGATATCATTACAATTTAGATGCATTTCACAAAATGCACAAAGCGCTGATAAGACAAATTATTTCGAATCAAAGAACTCTCTCATATTATAAATAACCTTTTGGATAAGTCATTTCTTTAATACTGTTTTAAAAAAAATTCTATCATGCTTTTTTATGTCTACAGGTAAGTGAATGTATGTAAATTACGTGGTAGACTCAGATTGTATTTATATTTAGTTCGACATTAAATCAAAACACTGAATTTAATTTTTTATAAAAAGGCATAACTCTAGAATAAAGATACTTGTTAGAGTGAGAAAACTAGAGTGAGAGAATCTTTAAATATGGTTCTCAAAGAGTCAGTGGTTTGCAAATTATATATTATCCGTAGACATTTGTTTGTAAAACAAAAGTCGATTGAATATCTGTTGAGTTACGCCAATATGTAACTCCATATGTTAACAATGGATATACATAACCAAAATAAGCCGACTTGGCGGGATTAATGGATGAAATTTCAACTAGAAGTGAGAGAGCATAACAATAGCTAGATATTTTTTATTTATCTTCTCAATATGGTTTTTCCAATTTAAATGTTGGACAATTGTCACAGCAAGAAAGTTTATGTGGTCTATAATTTCGTTTTTTTTATTACCTTCGATTATATACAGTGCAAGAAGTTTGTTTTTATAGTGTCTAATTGTATAAGTTTTGTCTTTTCTAGATTTACTTTTAGATTTATTACTTTCAGCCAACACAGTAGCGGTACTTAATGTGGTGTTAATCTCTTTATTAAAATCATTCTCATTAAGACTCTTATTAGAACGGAAAATTGTTGCATGTCAGCGTAGATCATGCCTTGATGCTAAATTGTATTGGGAACTCGTTAATGTAGATTAAAAACAGTATAGGCTCTAATATGCTCCCTTGTGGCACACCTAATAGAACATTTTCAAAGGATGATTGGACGACATCTATTATTTTTGTATCTTTCTTTTTCCTCTTTGTGCTTTCTTCAAATTATCTTCAAAAATACCCGCATTGCCATTGCAATGCGGGTATTTTTGAATGCAATGTTGTGACTTTGACGACATTTCGTCAAAGTCACAACTAATTCTATTTTTGAATTTTTTAACTATATTACTGTTTCAACACTGTCTGTAGCATAAAATAATATAGAATTTGTAGTACTATTAGTTACAGTTTTATAATTATTACTATTATTATAATACCTCTACATATATATTATACATTATAATTCTGCGTTAAATAGAATTGGTTAAATAATTTGACCATTTTTTCAGATGATTTTACTATTGTTGTCGTTAATGATATAATCGATTTTTGTTTTTAAATCATTTGTAGGCTTTTTATGCAGTTTTATGATAGTCCAAGTTTTGTTGATTTTTTACTATTTCTTATGTTAATTATGTTATTTTGTTTTTAGCTACTTTTGTTATATGCTTCATAACTTTGCAGTATTTATTATATATTTTTTAAGTTCATTACACGAAGCGTTATTTTTTTATAGGATAGGGTGACAAACGAGCACACAGTCCACGTGATGGTAAGTGGCTGCTGTGACCCATAGACATCTACATTTATCCTCGTTTGCGAATCAAAATTCAGATGCGTTGTGACCCGTGAGGACTAAGTTGGAATGCGTCTTTTCCAGTAAAAAGAGTATCCGGTTATAGATGTCTTCTTCTCTCGTCACGTGAAGGTCAAACAATTTTGTGTTTTTAATAGGCCTCTATCATAACCATATTGCACTTATACGATTTTACTAGACTTATATCAAAAAAACACTCTAATTAATTCATCCTATATTTCTTGAAAAATCATTTTATACCAGGTGTTTGTGAAACGCTCCCGGAAACGAAGACAGATGATAGTAGGTACTACACCTTAGCACATGGGTCACAAATAAATTTGATCCCGAGTTTTTTTAAACATATTTTACTTTACAATAATTTTGTTAGTATTATTTTTAAATGAATTTTAATAGAACCAGCATGATGGCGATCAACTCATTCCCAGAGGTTATTTTCATTTATGTATTTTTGATATTATAATAATCGTTTCTGTATAATTTTTCTTTAATAAAACATTTAAATTTGTTTATTGACAAATTTTGTATATTTTCTGGAATTTTGTTATAAAAGCGTTTTACATTGCCCCATAGGTGAATTACTAATTCTGTGGTGTCCGGTAACTGGTATTACAAGATTTTATTTGTTACTAGTTTTTAAAGTATGAACATTTTTATTCCTATCAACGCTATTTATGTGTTCATGTACATACATTACAATTTCATAAATATATTGTGAAGCCAAAGTTAATATGTTATTTTTTAAGTTTTTCTCTAAGGGACTATTTACAATTTATGTTATAAATGACCCATACGCAAACAAAACAAATATGGCTTCAATATCAGTCGCATTACTCCATAGCAAAATTCCATAAGAGATCACGCTATGAAAGTAACTAAAATAAACTAATCTAGCTGTCTCTACATTGTTGAGGCTCTAATCTTTCTTACAGCATATGCTGCAGAACTAAGTCTGCCTGCTAATTAGATATATTTATTAGATATATGGTGGCCGCATTGAAGCTTCGCGTCAATAGTAATACCAATAAAAACAGTGGTATATAAAATATGGTATATTTAAAAAAATTGTATATTTATTATATTTTGTCTCGTTCTATTATGTATTGGTGTACCTAAAAGAATATATTGATTGATTGGTATCCACAAGACTCAACTCCTTCCCATTTAGGAGCACATTGGTATTTCAATGTTTAACATTAGGTATTGTAAATGTAATAAATTTTGTCTTCTTGCCGTTTAAGAGCAAATTGTTGGCGTTAAACCAAGGTACTAATTTCATTTACATTGTCAAAATTAGTTGACTGTTCTTTTAGTGTGAAAATTAAAGAGATATCATCAGTAAATAATACTATATCACAATTGTTCCCTACAAGATAAGGTGAGTCACTAATAGCACGGCTTCCGGCAAGTACTTGTAATACTAATAATAAGTATTTGTCATTTCCGGTTCACCAGACCGTATTTCAGAGCGACCTCCTGGTGTCTACACCTGCACAGGCACAACCTAGTAGCCGGAATTCTAATTTTGGCTACTAGGTTGTGCCTGTGCAAGTACTCAGAGTTAGAAAGCGCCGAAGAACAGGAGATGACATGTCTAAGTGATTCACCGGGACGGCGACAAGCTCAACAAATGTCAACGGTGCTATCCCTCAAGATATATGTCCGATATTTGTTGATCTTAATAACCTGGTTTCCTGTTGCACAGGCGAACCCCTCGATTTCTCCGAAGAGATCACCAAAACGTGACACTTGGGGGGCAACTGTATCTACAAAACGCTCATGTAGAGCCTTGTCAAACCTCTCGTAGAGCTCCTTCTCCTTCCATACGGTCTCCCGGTCGGAAATGCTTTGTACTGTCGGGTCTTGCCATTGCTCGTTGACTATGGATAGAGGGGTAAGCCCTTTCTCTCACAAAATGATGTCAGTCTAGAATGGACCATCCGATCATGCCAATAGGTAATTACGAAGGCTGCACACTTCGCGATTATGCAAGGTGAGAGCGCTTAAAAAGCCGCGCCCACCATGTTTCCGTGGCAAGTACAGCCTCATTACTGACGATCTCGGGTGATGCATCCTTTGGGACACTATAACAGTGATGAATTTTCTATCTAAGGCGTTAAGTTCTGTCTGAGCCCACCTGAGTATGCCAAAGGTATGTATATATGAGAACGGGCATGATCCAACAGTTATGTGCGCCTGGCTTACTCACGCCTAACAAGAGGTTGTTAAGCACTTTTTTCAAGCGTGCAAAAAACAGATCGCAATCCGATTGTTTCATATCCGCCTCACCGATACCGATGTTTTGTCACATACTCAGGTATCGGTATGTTTCCTCGGAAAGGATCCCTATGTTGATGGGCATAGATAAGTCTATGCTCTCCGAGTTAGCAACCCTACCCCTTTCAACATGGAGGACCACACACTTAGTGATGTTTAGCAATTCCATGAGATAGGAGCGACTGGAGGCGAATAACTTGAGATTATCCATGTAGAAAAGGTGGATTACTTTTGTCCCTCTCTTCCGAAGCTGAAATCCCCTCCCGAAGACCTCCGATGTTTCAGGGAAGATGTTTCAGGGAAAGGCAGAACCAGATTGGACTCAGACAACCGCCCTGGAAGATACCATTCTCCGCAACCGTCATCCGCTCGCCCAGACGACAAAGAATCGTACTCCACTGCCCCATAAACTGCTCTTAGGAAGTTTGTTACTGTACAAATTATCTTGTGCAGCTCGGGGACCCTATACAGCCATGTACGAGATGCCAAGTCGAATGCTTTGCTATAGTCTATCCAAGCGGCGGAGATGTTTGGACGGTTGCGTTTAACCAACTTGCCAATGACCGCGTCAATGAGAAATGGTTCCTTGGTTCCATACCACCACCCCGACCTCCATTTTGAGCGCGTGACGTCACAAGTGGCGAGTAAGTTTCGCGCTCAAAATGGATGTTAGTTCGTATATGGTAGGTAGATACGTTATGGGGCGGTATTTGCTTGGTTTTGTGGTATCTTGGTCTTTAGGAACCAAATAAGTGATCCCAGTAGTGAAGACGCTGTCGGGCGAGCATAGCGTGACACAACACGAACCCCTTCAGTAAACAGTGATGCACACCATCAAGCCCCGGACCTTTCCAGTTCAGGGCCCTTCGAACCAACACAGCTACGTCGTCCAGCGTTATGATGACGGGGTCCATGGACGTAACATACGCACACTGACTCGCCACAAGTTCCGTCGAAGGGACCTTGCTATGGTTTATGAACTCTGACCACAGGCCGCACCAGAATGCGACAGTGTCTGTCTAATTCGGTGCTAGGCCCGTTATACGTACCATTAGCCTTTTAATTTATAGAGTCTTTTGATTTATTGATTTTTAGAGCCTCTTCTGATCACTTTGAAGAGACGGTTCTGGTTGAACCGTGTCGACCTCTCGGTATATCGCCGAATCCGCTTCCCCCAAGCAGCGATACTCTGTTTCAGGTCATCTATGCGCTCCGTCAGTTTTTGCGTTATATTCGACTGGGAGAAACTGATATTTGTATATAAGCAACACCAAAGAGTATTGAGGCCGTATCGCAAAGATCCCGGTTGTTTTCCAAGTAGGTTATCAGCAATGGGTGCAGCGCCTTCACGACATCCCTATTCATATTGCTTATGGTTATTATTATTATTTTATTCACGCCTATATTATTGTAACACGCCTGTGGTCTTAAAATTCAATAAAATTATACTTATTTCTATTTGTTACCTCATAAAATCATTTCATAACCTCTGAAAATGATATAAAAAAGAAAAATTATTAGCTGTTTTCCAGTAAAGAAAATTAACGTTTCAAACGCAGTTCTTCTGCAACAAGGCACTGATAATAACGAATATCAAAGTCTATACAAAGGAAATGTTCCCTTTGTAGAAAACCCGAGTAATTAAACGTTAAATTTTCTTATGCTTTGTAGATTTTTATATGTACACTAACTTTTGCCCGCTATTTTAGACCAAAACATGTCAAAAGTCTACTGCTGAACAGAGTTCGCCATAAATTGCTTCAAAGAAACGCTTTTTACAACGCCTCTCCCCTGGTTTCGGATGCCTCTCCTCAGAGTCAAGTAGACTAGAAGCTGTTTCATTAGGTAACGGACCCAGTCAGAAACCGTAACTACTGGCGGTCACATGTTAGCGGATATTCCTTAAATTACCACGCGCGCTGGCCCTTTATAATGGAATACATTATTTTGGAAAACATGTAGATACATGTTAAACAAAAAAAGTTATTTTAAAATAATTGTACAGTGTTAAAATTATTACAATAACTTGTACAATAATTTTACTTTTCAATTTAGTTATTTTATTATTACATCTATTATGTTTTGTCAGTAATTTTTTTATTAACTATATTAAAGGAGTTTAAATAAGTGAAGAGGTTATTTCAGTAAAATAAGTATGAAAGTACTAAAATGAATCTTATATAATGAAAAATGAAATAAGTTTTTTTTTCTATCATTAATATAAGTATCATAAATTTTTACGTTTAAAAGGCAATTAATTAGTTCAAAGGCAACCAATTACCAATTAGGCTGCTTATATTCGATTATCTAACAAGCTTTTACCCGCGACATCGATCGCGTAGATCTGTAGTTATTAAACGTTTAGGTAAACGTTTAATAACTACAGATCTATAATAGTAGTTTTATTCTTACAAAAAAACCTGACTTTAAAATGGTTTTTGACAAATAGTTCAATTATTAAAAAACCACGTAAAACTCAGATATTTTGCTATTATCTCGAAAACTATGCGCGATATAGAAGATGACTTAAATAAATATTGAAGTTTTTAATTTCACGTAAAAATGTCTTATTAAATTATTTTTTGACAGTCATCATTTTGTTGTAAAATAGCGTTGAAGAAAAAAAAACGTTTAAACCCGATTTTATATCAAATCATTTAGAGATAGAAGTTGAAGTGTGAAGACCTATGTAAAATTGTAAACCAAAAAAAATTTGTTCGGAATATTTTTTAATCAATCATAAAAATATTTAATAATTTATGAGATAATTTATAAAATAACTTTTTTGATTGATTTAAAAAAGATTTTCATATATTTCGTATGAAATTGCATTTTTCTCTATCTGTTCGTAAAGTTTCATCAAAATCGGTTCGGCCATTCCGAAGATAAGCAAAAATTTTAAAAATAGTTATCCATGCCTTAATATGCAAATAACTTTTGAACTTATATAAGAGCTTGCCGTGTAGTGGCGGTTAAGAATATCCACTACCCCGTATCTTCCCGTGGGTGTCGTAAAAGGCGACAAGGGGACACAGGCAGGAGATGGGCAGCAGCATCTTCCTGGTAACGGCAAAATACAATAAAAAACTGCGGTTGCCAACCCGCTCGCCAAGCGTGGCAACTATGGCAATATACCCCCCATAATGAAAAGTCACGAAGAGACGGCCCCAGTCCCCGGCGGCCCCGCTATTCCTGGCTACGGTGGCGACCATGGTAACGGCGGGGCAGGGGGTGCTAAGAATCTCCGGTGGAGGTTCGGTTGCCACCTACAACGACTCGACCTGGCAACATACAACGCACGCACCCTGAGGACTGACGAGAAGATTGTGGAGCTGGAAGAAGAGATAGACAAGTTACGCGGGCATATTATAGGATTATGCGAAGTCCGAAGAGAGGGGGAGGACACGGTAATCCTCGAATCCGGCAACTTGCTCTATTACCGGGAGGGCGACCATGTGTCCCAAGGAGGTGTCGGATTTATCGTCCACAAGTCTCTCGTTAACAACGTTGTAAAGATTGAGAGTGTGTCGACGAGGGTTGCGTACCTTATACTCAGAATCAACAAACGGTATTCGCTGAAGGTCATACAGGTTTACGCACCAACCTCGGCACACCCCGATGAGGAGGTGGAGGAAATGTATGAGGATATCTCTAGAGACATGCATTCCTCCAAAACCCAATATACGGTGTTAATGGGAGACTTCAATGCAAAACTAGGCACAAGAGAGAACGGTGAGCTGAAAGTGGGGAAATTTGGAATAGGGCAACGGAACCCAAGGAGCCAGCAGCTGGCCGACTTTATGGAGAAAGAGGGACTCTTTATGATGAACTCTTTCTTCCAGAAGCGGCCCCACAGGAAGTGGACCTGGTCGAGCCCCGACGGTTCGACAAAAAATGAGATTGACTTCATTATGACGACCAAACGACAATTGTTCAGTGATGTCTCAGTGATCGCGAGGGTGAAAACTGGCAGCGATCACCGAATGGTTAGAGGCACACTGAACCTAAATGTTAAGTTGGAGAGGTCTCGTCTAATGAAGTCAACGCTCCGTCCCCCTCGTGCTCTAATCCAAAGTCCCGAAACCTTTCAGCTCGAGTTACAAAACCGTTTTCAGTGCCTAGAAGACTGCAATGAAGTGGACGATTTGAATGACAAGCTCGTGGAAACTGTCCATGCGGTCGGAGCTAAGTTCTGCAAGACCCGCCGCAGAAGAACACAAAAACTCTCCGATCACACTCTTAATCTCATGGCTGTTAGACGGGAGATGAAGCTACATTCTTCAACAGATTTGGCAGCATACAGGCAACTGAACAGACAGATCTCCAAATGCATGCGGCGGGACTTACGCAACTTCAATACAGCTCGTATTGAAGAAGCGATCAAGTGGAACCAAGGCTCCAAAGTCTTTGCCAGAGATCTGTCTGCCAGAAAGAGCCAACTGTCAAAGCTGAAGACCGAATGTGGCAGCATCGTTTCCGGGGCACCTGAGATTTTGAGTGAGATTGAGAGATTCTATGGGCAGCTGTACACGTCATCGTTGGACCCACACGCAAGTGTGAGTAACGATCCAAGACCGAGTCTTATCCGACATTATTCCGATGATATCCCGGACGTCAGTCTGAGCGAGATTAGAATGGCTCTCCAGCACCTTAAAAACGGCAAGGCCCCAGGCGAGGATGGAATTACAGCGGAGCTTCTGAAAGTGGGTGGAAAACCGGTACTTGAAGTCCTTCAGAAGCTCTTTAATTCCGTCCTCCATGGTGGCATTACACCGGAGGCGTGGAGCAGAAGTGCGGTGGTCTTGTTCTTCAAGAAAGGCGACAACGCTCTCTTGAAGAACTACAGACCGATTTCCCTTCTGAGCCGCGTCTACGTGCTGTTTTCGAGAGTCATTACGAATCGTCTCGCGCGCAGACTTGACGACTTCCAGCCTCCCGAACAAGCTGAAGTGGCAATGGGCCAGCCATATAGCTCGAAAAACCGACAACCGATGGGGAAGAAAGGTTCTCGAGTGGCAACCTCGTAGCGGCACGCGAAGTGTAGGGCGTCCCCCCACTAGATGGAGTGACGACCTGGTGAGATATGCAGGAAGTCGATGGATGCAGGTGGCTCAGGACCGTGCTTTGTGGCATTCTTTGGGGGAGGCCTATGTTCAGCAGTGGACTTGTGAAGGGCTGTAATGATGATGATGATAATGATGAAGAGCTTGTGGCTGGTTTGAATATTTATTTTATGTTTTGCATATGGATATAAAATTAAGTCTCAATTGAACCACGGTCTTTTATTAACGTATCCCAGACCATAAAACATCACATGACGCAATCGGTAGGATTTTAGCAAAGAAATAATAGTGTTAATCGTAAAAGTAATTAGATGAACAGTGAAAGTAAAAATTCAACGAAATTGAAGAGAGTAACATAACGAAAAAATATCTCAATAAAATCCATATTATAACCGCCGCAACCTTCTCTTTTCGAAAACAATTTAAATAGTATGACTTTCGGTTTATGTAAAGAATATGAAAAATGAAAAAATCATTATATAATTATCAAGCATATGAAGGAGACAAAAGTACAAATAAATATTTTACTGCATATAATTGGAGATAAATGTCAGGAAGTGTACGATCAATTTTTACTGGAAAATGGAAAAAAGGAATTTAAATCAATTGACGAAGTTATTAAAAATGTGATCCATTCTTTCCTCCACAAAAAAATGTTACAACGACACGTGATTTATTTTTTACGCGATCTCAATGGGAAATGGAGTCAACCCAACAATATATATGTTACGTAGTAGAGCCATGCTGCAGCTATATTAGTAGTATAGCTGTATCACGAATGGTTCGGCTCGATCGGGGAAGGACCACGTTCTCACAGAATACCACCGTAAAATAGCAGCTTAACACTGCTGTGTTTTGTTTGGTGGGTGTAGAGAACCGGAGACTCCTTTTACTGGAAAAGAGGTATTCCATCTTAGTCCTCACGGGTGACAACGCATCTGCATTTTGATTCGTAATAGAGGATAAATGTGAATTTCTATGTGTCACAGCAACCACTTACCTTCATGTGGACTGTGTGCTCGTTTGTCACCATATCCTATAAAAATATGTTCTTGAGTTAAACAAGATGGCGGCAAAATGCGAATTTAAAGATTTATGTCAAAATTTAGTACGTAATAAACTCATCTGTGGTATAAGAGACAGTACTATGAAGGAAAGGTTGTAAAAGAGAACCCAGTTTTACATCAAAGAAAGCAATAGAAATCTGTAATTTAACTGAGATATCACGAGCACAAGCTATCAATATACATTTAAAGAAGTCTGATCATCACGTTTACAAAATAAAACGTGATTTTGAGCAAGATGAAGGTGATGCGAATATTAATTAGGTGAACTACCAGTGCAATGTTAGTGGTACTTTGAGTGTCGCGGCCGGTCATCGTCAGCGCCAGCATCGCCAGCAGCAAGTACACGGTGACAGCGAAAGCATACGAGGACACCGTTCCTCGATTTCCTCGGCCCGTGGCCGTGAGCGACGTGGACCCATGCCGTTGCAACGTTCCACTTCTTCAACACAAAGTCCAAGTATAATGAATGAATATACCGAATAAAAAATTAAAATACATTTGTCGTTGTACGCTGTGTGTATTTCCATAAAATAGTTTATTGATGTTGAAAAAATACTACGTCCGTACAGTAGGTGGCGTCTTTAATATTATTTCTTACGCGATCCTATATTGTAGCGAGTCGGCGCGGCACGGCACACAAATGCTCAAGGTCGTTCGCATGCAGTAGCCCCTTAATAAAAATTCTGTTTCTCAGTTTAGCAACCTGTTTCATTTATTTTGTTCACAGAAAGCATTCGTTTTACATATTTCCTAATACAATATCGGAATTTTATACAAATCCTAGGAAATGTGTACATTTCCCAGGATATGTGTTTATTAAATAATCTTTAAAACAGTATTTCATATATTTTCTGAATAGCTTCGGAATTGTATACATTTCCTAGGTTTTATACATTTCCGGTAACATATATAATAGACTAAGATCCGGCTTATTAAAATTTAGCCTATGTTTTGGCAAGGCTATTATAGGGGGTCATTGTAGAAGCGTGGTCGTTGCGACCCCTGCCAGCCCTTTTCAGGGCTGCAATTCTACACAGCTGCGCACCCATGCCGACGAGGGTTAGGGCGTCCCCCCAAGGCGACGCACACCAGCTCGTCCCCGTTGGTGTGGAATGCAGCGCGCAAAGCGGCGATGGGGACCGCCACCCGTCACGCAGAGCCCGAAACGGCGGAAGGTGGAAGACAGAGTGCAGAGTTGGCACGTGGAATGTTAGAGGAGGCATGAAAGATAAGACGAATGAGTTGATTGAAATAATGAAAGAAAGAGAATTAGATGTCGTGTGTATGTCGGAGACCAAACGGAAGGGCAGTGGTACTGAAGAGCTCCTTGGCGGGGCGTTAGCTCTATGGTCCGGAGTCCCGGAAAGCGAGAGCGCCCGCCAGGGAGTGGGGTGCTGCTGTCGTCTCGGTTGGTCGATGTTATGACTGAGTATAAGGTTGTGACCTCAAGACTTCTCTGGGTTCGCTTTAAATTGGGACTGACGAAGTTATTCCTTTTGGCTGTTTATGCGCCGGTAGCTTCGTCGTCCAGGGCTGAGCTGGAGGAGTTTTGGGAGAATGTAAGAGAAGTTCTAGATTTGGCTAGGGGAAACGAAAGAATTGTTGTGTGTGGTGATTTGAATGGATGAGTTGGTACCGCTCGACCAGGGTACGAGTCGGTGCTTGGAAAGTTTGGCGATAAAAGGGTTAATGATGCTGGCAAGCTTATACTGGCGGTATGCAAGGAAAAGGGTCTTCTTGTGTCAAACACTATGTTTAATCACAAGAAAATCCATATGTTTACTAGAGAAAGAAAGAATGAGAGAAGTATGATCGATTTGTTTCTGGTGGATGACCGACTGCGAAAACAGGTGATGGATACGCGAGTGTTTAGGGGTGCTGACCTGGGAACGGATCACTTGTAGTGTTATACTACTTACATTTCATTGTACACTAATTCTCCATTCTGTTTTGATATTCTGCATTCATGTTTTGCATCACTTTATACTATTTCTCCATTCTGTTCTTGATTTTCTGCATTCATGTTTTGCATCACTTTATACTATTTTTCCATTCTGTTTTTGATTCTCTGCATTTATATTTTGCATCACCTTTATTTATATAGGATCCTGTAACGTTTTTACACAATAACATATCATTTTACTGCGTATTTTCACACTATTTAGTACTTTTAAACTAGCTGTCAACGAAGCCTTACCTTTTTTTGGTCTTTTATTGAATTCTCTGTAACTCTACAATTTCAGGCTTCGGTGCGCTGTCGCGCATCAGTTTTTCCTATTTGAATAATATCTCATTTCTTACTTAAAGGTAAAGATTTTCCAATTATATTCCTAAAAACCAAAAATTTTATATTTGATAACCATTGTTTTTGTAGTTGTCATGGTAACTTTTATTCAAATTCGTCTCTGGTTTGATGTTCTTTCTTCATAAATACTTTTTGGCTGTAGGTCATTTACAATAAATTTCCTTTTAATTTAAATAATTTTTCCGTTCTCTCTAGAAAGATATAAAAGCCGAACAATCGGTGAAGAAATTCAGTCTTGCTTCAGTTCTCGTATCGGAAGCATCTTCTAAAGGCCTTAACCCGGGGCCGCTCAGCCCCGGGATCCTGCAAGCCTCTATCCTGCCTGAAGCCACTGGACTCTACGATCCGTTGCTCTGCCTGAAGTCGCCGGATCCTACAAAACGTTGCTCTGCCTGAAGTCGCCGAGATCCCACAAGTCTCTACTCTACCTGGAGTCGCCGGAACCTACAAACCTCTGTTCCGCCCGAAATCACCGGAACCTACAAACCTCTGTCCCGCCTGCAGTCACCGGATCCTGCAGGCCACTGCGCTGTCTGAAGTCGCTGAGAATCCTGCAAGCTCCTGTCTGGGCTGAAGTCGCCGATCCTGCAATCGCCGCATTCACCTGAGGTCGTCGCCTAGAGACGCCCACGCCTACCCACCTACGCCGTGCGTGCTCGTTTCAGGCGCTGAGAGCACGCTTGGGATCTTCGGACTCAGCTGCGACATAAATCTTTTTTTTATTACCTTTTTTTTAAAAAATAATTTCTAAATCACATCATCCATCCTCACATTCATACTCCATTTTTGATATATAAAATTGTAAATACTCTTTTAAAAACTTAAATATATTATTGTCTTGGTCTATTTGGTTGTTTTGCTGATCGTAGGTTAGGTTTTCCTTCTCTTTTAATTGTCGCTTCACGACACACTATCTAGTGATTACTAGATTTAGGGGTCAGTTCGCGGGTTGGCGCTACCGGACGGCAGTAACAGAACCACAGTCGGTCTGTCGCATCCGAAGCTGGAAGCTTCAGGAAGCGGATACTAGGGACAAATATCATGCGAGGGTAGCCGAAAAGCTTGACACTATCGATGGCAGAAATGAATGTGTGAAAAGAACATGGCAGAACCTTAGGGATGGAATGGTAAGTGCAGCGGAAGAAGTGTGTGGAACAATAAAAAGAGGCAGTAGTAAAAGAAGAGATGCATGGTGGAATGATGAAGTGAAAGAAGCTGTAGAGAAGAAGAAGAAAGCATGGTTAGACTACTTGGCCTCTAGTAATGATAAGGATATGAGAGAGAAGATGAAAGAAAGATATAAGCTGCAGAAAGTTCACACGAAAGCATTGATTGAGGAAATGCGTGAAAGGCGTAGAATGGAAGCGGACGAAAGGTTGTCGCACAACTTTAAGGAGAACTCCAAACTCTTCTGGAAAGAGGTTGGAAGGACCCGAAGTGGTGCGACGGCCTTAAGAATGAACAAAGTGCTTTCGAGAACTAATGACGTCCTCACAGAAAAATCGGACGTCATGCAGCGATGGAGCGAATTTTATAGAGAAATGTATGCGTGTGATGATCTTAGTAGTACGCCGTGACTGGTACGCCAGACCCGGACCTCGATGACACTGAGGTCATCAGTATGAAAGAGATTGAACGTGCGATTCGAAGTTTGAAATGTGGTAAGGCTGCGGGACTAGACAGAGTTACTGCTGAAATGGTCAAGTATGGTGGGCCTCGCGTCTGGGACAGCTTTTGTCTGCTGTGCAATTTGTGCTGGCGGACAGGGGATGTCCCGGATGATTGGCGATCCGCAGTCATTGTGCCTTTATATAAAGGTAAAGGTTCACATTTTGACTGCGGGTGCTATCGGGCGATCAGCTTGACCAGTTTAGCAAGTAAAGTTTACTCGAAGGTTTTGACACGTAGGATGCAAGAGAAATCGGAAAGATTTCTATGGGAGGCACAATGTGGATTTAGACCTGGAAGAGGATGCACGGATCAAATGTTTTCTCTACGCATGATCACGTAAAAGCTTCTGGCTGCTAACCAGAAGATTTTCTGTGCTTTTGTGGATCTTGAGAAAGCATTTGATAAGGTTGTAAGGAAGAAAATGTGGGAACTGTTGCCGGGGTACGGTGTGGATGGTCGATTGCTAAGGGCTGTGCAGTCACTTTACTGTGACTGTAAAGCCTGTGTGCGGGTAGGGCATGACCTGTCACCCATGTTTAGCGTCCAAACGGGCGTAAAACAGGGTTGTGTCATATCTTCCTGGCTGTTCATACTGTATCTCGACAGCTGTTTACAGAAGCTGAAAGATAGCTATGTGGGTGTGAAATTGGGTGACATAAAAGTAAATTGTCTGCTGTATGCTGATGATGCAGTGCTTGTTGCACCATCAGAGGCAGAACTGCAGGCATTAGTCACGTGTATGAAAGAGGAATGTGAAATTAAAGGTCTCCGTTTGAATGCTAATAAAACTAAGGTTCTGGTATTTGAAAGGGACGAAGGGAGAACGAAGTGTGAAATATGGGTAAATCAGGAATGTCTAGAACAGGTAAATGAAATTGTATACTTTGGGAGTGCTTTTAGCCGGGATGGAAGATGTGATTTAGATGTGGACAGGCGTGTCGCTGCCGGGAACAAAGTCAATGGTGCCCTGACTGCGTTAGTCAAAAGGCAAGGCGTAGTGAAGAGTGCACGCCTTGCAATACATAACGCAGTGTTGGTACCGACTTTGTTATATGGCAGCGAAACCTGGGTATGCCAGAAGAAGCATAAAAGCAAGTTGAATGCAGTGGAGATGCGATCTCTTGGTAAAATGTGCGGCGTTACCATGGCCGACCGAAAGCGAAACGAAGAGATTCGCAATATGGCAGGTTTGAAAGATGACCTTATCACAAAAATTGATAAGGGCGTGCTTCGATGGTTTGGGCACGTTGAGTGAATAAGTGAAGACCGAATGGTGAAGAAAATATATAGCGCGAAAGTTAATATTAAAAGGTGTCGAGGTAGACCGAGACTAACTTTCGAAGAACATGTGAGCAAACTGCTCGAAGAGGGGAGGGTCAAAAGTACTCGGATACCTAGACGTGCATGTATGAAGAAGATAATGAATCTGAAAGAAGCGAAAGAGGTATGTAAGGATCGTGACACTTGGCGATCTGTTTTCTCTGGCTACCCCGTCAGGGATTGTGCGTGAAGATAAGTAAGTAAGGCTATTTTTAATTAAATTTTTTTTTTACCGGTTACGGTCATTTTTTTCCTTGATAAAATTGATCTCAATCGAAAAAAATGTAAATAGTAAATGCCAAAACATGGTTGACTACCTTTTTCCATGCAACAATACCTGTCAACCAGGTGTAAACAGGTAAACTGATATAGTAATTTACCCTCATTCTTATTCGTAAAAATTTAATGTGTGAATATAGATATTTTTATTGCGAATCCAATAGTATATGGTTGACTTTTCAAATCTTGGCAAGACTAGTGATTGACACGATTTAACTTTTCAATGATTTTGTTTTAAAATAGAGCGTAACAGAGAACACTATATATATTATTTTGTGCGGTAGGGAAGGATGCACGACAGCCAGAGCCTGATTAAGAGTAGTCGCTACTCTAGACCATCCCGCGGTGTGATTTCTACATGAGGGATGTGCGGTTTACGTGTGCAGTGTGCAAAGCATTCCTCTCTGTTGACGTCAAATCGAGTAGGACTGATGGAGTCTCTACTATTGTGCTGGAGATGGGTGCTCCGGAGTTAGCACTGGTTCACCCCGGACACCACAGTGCTTTCCACTTGATCGCATCCAGCGAACAGTGGCTCGAATCATCAAAAACCGAGTTTTTTCTGATCGGCTCGATTTACTGGCTCAATTTTCACCATCCACACCATCTAGATCTTTGGCAGTTCACCATGACTGTGAGTTACTAGGAGTTTTTGCTTTCGCAAGACTTTTTTGTAAAATCGTTTACGACGTGTGATTTTTCCAGACCTATACGACTAAGATACCTGCAAGGAACGAGCTCACTTCTTTTAAAATGTCCGGCAACGCACCTGCAATTTTCCTCGTGTTGCAGTTGTTCATGGGCGATGGTCGCTACACTTACTATCAGGAAAATTTGATTTACTGTGGACGAAATCAAGGGGTGGAAAGCTTGTAAAATATAAAAATCTAGTAAATATATTCGTTGGCTGGGTATGCACGGATAGAACAGGCCGGTAGGGATATTCACAGATAGCCTAGGGTGGTCGCAATTCTAAATCAGGCTCTTGCTATCGTGTATCTTTCCCTACCGCACATAATAACATATATAATGTTCTCTGTTACGCTCTATTTTAAAATAAAATTAATGAAAAGTTAAATCGATTCAATCACTAGTTTTGCCACGATTTCAAAAAAAAATCGAAAATATCAACCATATATACATTGGATTGGATTTATATATACCATTGGATTCGCAATAAAAATATCTATATTTACACATTTAATTTTTTAGGAAAAAGAATGAGGGTAAATTACTATATCAGTTTACCTGTTTACACCAGTTTGACAGGTATTGATGCACGGAAAAAGGTAGTCAACCATGCTGTCGCATTTTCTATATACATATAATATGTTTTTCAATTTAGACCAATTTTATCAAAGAAAAGAATGACCGTAATCGGTAAAATAAAATTAAGTAATTTTTAATTAAAAATAGCCTTCCCTAAACATAGGCTGTCAATCACCCCAATTTCTATTTATTTGTATATTTTATTATAAAAAAAATATTTCATCAAGGAAAGGAATGAGTGGGTATTTTCTTAAGCCGTATCCTCTACTATAATGATGCATATTTATTTTAAAACAAAAATAAATATGCAGATCGCATCAAAAAAGTCTTTACAAATGGCACAAATAATATCGAGAGACTTCAAACGATTTTAAATTATTTCTGCAATAAAGAAGTGGAAAATGTACATTCAATCGTCAAACAAATTTTATTTAAGCGTGAAAATTATTTAGAAAATTTAAGATACAATTGAAAATATCTACTTCAACTAAATGATTAAATTATTTAAGAAAAATGTTGTGCTGTACTAGGGTACAAGTGCTGTACCCTAGTAGGTACAGCACTTGTTGAAAAGGAAGCTTGTAGGAAGAAAAGGAGTCCATAAGCTAGGCTTATGGACTCCTTTTCTTCCTAGGAGTCCTACTGGGTACCTAGATATTATATACAACCAAATACGAAATAGTAGCGCTTGCATTGTTGTGTTCCGGTCTGTAAAGACTGTGAGATATTCAATCTTAGTCCTATGAGGTGACAACATATTTGCGGCCTTTTTGTTTGAAGTAACCACTAACCATAAAGTGCGTGTTTCATTTCAGTTTTATAAAAAAAAAACTGTAAAGTAAAAAGGAATTTCAACAGTTATTTTGTCTTTCCCTACTAAAATAATGCAGAATAAAAATAACTTAATTGCTCATTCATATTCCCAAGGTTTCGAGCACTTTAAAGCACCCATGGTCACGGGGGGGGGGGGGGACTGAGGTGTATGACGTCCCAATGTCATAGTTAACCACGGCTAGCTCCAGATTAAAAATTATTAATTTTTGTTCCGATCTACGCAGTATGAACTTACAATATCATGTAGTCTTGCAGTTGTATGTTTGGGTTGGGGTTTAATTTTATTAATTATGGGGTTCCAAGCAAATGGTAGCACCCAGCCATCTTCTCTATTGAAATTAGGATGTTTTTTTGATTTCATAGCCTCGCGAATCATCCTTGGAAGGAATCGGTATCTTATTTGTGGTATGTGTGTCTGTGTGGGTCAGAGGTGTCACTGACAAGATTGGCTACATCTTGAAGCGTGCTTCCATTAAAACATACTTCAAGCCGCCGAAGAAGATTAGTCATTTTTTATCATCAGTGAAGTGTAATATTCCTCTGCAAGATGCAGGAGTGTACAAGCTTGATTGTGAATGTGGTCTCTCTTATATAGGACAAACTAAAAGATCCATAAAAACCCGCGTTAAAGAACACATAGCTGATGTGAAGAATCGACGCTCCGGGAAGTCTGCAGTCTGTGAACACCTGTACGTGTTACCTGTACCTGTACGTGTGGATCGCCCCCGTGAAGCGAGGATTTGTGGTCTATCAAATCTAATGTAGTGACATTAGATTTGATAGACCACAAATCCTCGCTACAAAACACCGATTCCTTCCAAGGATGATTCGCGAGGCTATTGAATATTCGCCTTAAGCTACATTCATCAGGTCCCTTCGTTATGCCTATCAAAATTTTTAACAAACTCCCAGACTCGATAAAAAATATAGAAAAAGAAAATATTTTTATAAATAAAATTAAGGATTTTTTAATTTCTAAACACTACTACACACTAAACGAATACTTAAATGATAAATTTTAAATATCTACCTAGTATTTCAATTCTATTTTTATTTCAAAGTATATTTATCGTTATTGTTTCAATATAATGGCCCTCCTCTCTCTTAATTGCCGTGCCCTGCAGGGCCCATATTGATCTCATAGTTTTAATTTAAAACTTAAAATGTTCGCAACATCTTAACTGTAACATTATGGATGCAATAAATAATATGAATGAATGAATGAATAAAATTAAAAACATCCTAATTTCAATAGAGAAGATGGCTGGGTGCTACCATCTGCTTGGGATCCCATAATTAATAAAATTAAATCCCAACCCAAGCATACAACTGCAAGACTTCATGATACTGTAAGTTAATACTGCGTAGATCGGAA